>CM077112.1:17307789-17332388 GCA_039619505.1 Cimex hemipterus
ACCATAGAAGAACTTCAACCAATAAAACCGGGCCTATTAATCAAGTTCCTTGATGAAATAGGACTCACCGATGTGCTCTAGACAGAGAACGGGGGATACAATAGCTCTTAAAAGGCGCAGTATACAACACCCTGAAATATCATCATCATTATCAACCTTTTCTGAAAGAATTTGTTACACAGTATGTCCAATATGATCGGATAAGAAGAAAGCTTTTCAAAGAGAAGAAATTTGCAATGGAGTTGTTCAGCTCTTTTATTCCAGGGCAACGTAATGTGGAATACTGTCAAGAAATGATTTTTTAAGAAATAATTATGCTTTGTAGAATACACTGAGGTCAGAGTATTTACGACTAGGGCGAAGGGGAGATGTTTGTAAGGTGTCTTTGTAAAGGTAGCTACACCGTAACCTCACGGTCTTGTCTGTTGTAGATCAGTGAAGTTGTGTATAACGTATTTCAGCATTACATTTGGCCAGCTACTGTTCATGTTTTCCAGTCTTTTTCTTTATCGTGCCAACGTTTCGATCTTTACTGAGATCATCTTCAGGGCCTGGATTTACAAACATTGTTTAAATTTAACAAATACATGTATGATGTGGAAAAAAGTGAATTTATACAGTACAAAAAGTATTTTTTATATTTCTCCTCGAAGGTGTTTTACTGAAACCTACATCACACCAGACTGCATCTCACGATTTCTGACTAATCATCGACTAACTGTGATTAATCACCACACCTGACCAAAATGTTTGGATCAGACTTTTCATTTTCTCGAAATCGGAAGCAAAGTTGATCAGAGCCGCAAGTTTTTCGTTGAACAATATAATTAACGTCCTTACGCGGCACTACTTTGCAAAAGAGTAATTTAGTGTTTTAATTAAAAAGCCCAAACTTTTGTATAAAATTCCTTACCAGCTATTTAAAATTGTCAAAATAATTCTTCTGCCTTGAAAAAAAAAAAAAAAAAAAAAAAAATCTGTTATGCCCTGCCTGCAGGGACGTAGATGTGATTGAATTATTAAAGTTGATGATTGGTGTCAGTCAGTGAATACATATTTTAACTGTTTCAGTCAAAATCGCGAATTATACTGACTCAGTTCTACATATCAAAATTTCTTAAAAATTGTAGCAGAATTTATATGTGACTGTTGTGTTTAGATCGAGAAATTAGCGTTCTCTGCTGAAATGAATAGTTAAAGGAAATTACTTTAAAAATCTATGTTACGTTAATAGTTCAATCTTGAATCCTACAACGTTATTAATAATTGTTTGATATATTGTTTGTTTGCTCTAATTGCTCAGTCGAATTGGGACACAATAGTCTCGAATGGAAATGCGACGGAGGCTGAATAGAGAAGCTAAGAGCGGATCCGAGGTTATCCCGAAAGGCAACACAGAGTATAATCAGTTTCCAAGCGATTAGACCTTTCTGGGCGATGGAAGCTAAGATTGTAATTGAATCGATGTTTATAGCTTCCATCCCCGGCCAAAAAAGCCGATTACCTTCACCCCCTGCACCGTGCCCTCTGTTAGATCTTCAAATAAAACACTATCGCTTCCTTTTTCTAATTGGTCGTTCACCTGGGATTAAACGTTAACGTTTTAGTTATGACTTTTTTCCACCGTCCCCTTTCCGGGAATTTTCGGCTAAATGCGATGATTACTTTAGGAAATTAGGAGCAATTAACAAAGTTTTACGACGTCTTCTAAAGAAACATTATTTACCTACTACTGCTATAGTACCATGTTTCTATCCGCAAAATATAATTTTATTATTAAAAAAATATCCTCCTTATTTTATCCTTCATGTAATATAAAATGCATAAGAATATATTTTACTAATATCACAAGAAAATATTTTTCTAATTAGGTATGAAAAACTAAATTACACTAATAATTGAACGTTCGACGTATAAATTAATTTGTATCTTGATCATCCAAAGTCACAGCTTTTAGCCTATTCTACATGGGGCGATTAGTTTCAAAACAGGCTCAAGCCATTTTCATAATTTTACTGGCGATACAAAAAACGTTATCGAGCCGTGCATTGTAGTTTAAATTTTTTAAAATAATTATTTTTTATTGGGAAGAAGGAAGGCCTAAAAACATTTAAGGGATAGTTTTTAATATTGTATTATTTCCACCTGGCCGAAAATTAACTTAAAGCTAAAATGAACTTTTGGATTGAGCCGAGTTTGAAACGTTTGTGTAAATAAAACAATCATTTTGGAGGATTAAATTGAAATGCCTTTATTGATTTATTGATCAAAGTCTCACCTTTTACGGAAAACTAGTTTTAATTACTTGCGAAAACTAAAACAAAAGTTTCACAAAAAATGAGTGTGGTAGAGGAAGATCGGGGAAGAGGCCTGCCAGAAAACCATCAATTCAGGTCCAACTTTCGATGTATTTGTTAACTTCATCAGGGCTTCGAATCTAAACTTTCAGTACAACAACGCCAAATGCAATTTTTACCTTTATTGTACTAAAAGTTTAGAGAGTAAAAAATACACCGGAAGCTTGACTAGAATAAAAATTTTCTAGCTCGATCCTCCTCTATCACATAATAATTTGCAGGCCGATAATCCACGGATCAGCAAAAAATGAGATCGAGCCTTTTTGAAACTAATCGTCTGGCTTAATGGTTTCAGTCATTCCAATTCAAACATTTTCCCATCTTAAGTACTAGGTCTTTAATAAACCAGACTAAAGTCGAGCGAACCTACCTCAGCACAAGATTTCACCATCTAAATAATATTTCACTTTCATTACTATTTCAGAACGTGATGCCATCCTTCATATTTTGTTATATAATGTTCATAATCACTAGTTTCGTGGCCCGACCAATTAATATCTTACAATTAATTAAGATTTTCAGTTGAGGTAAAAAAGTCTAGACTCTCGGCTTGTAGAATCCGCAGTCGTGGGTTCGATCCTCACCGTCGCCTCTGGAATTTTTCTGAAGGCTAAGGGGTCCGGTGGCCGCAATTGAAAGAAATTGACACGGCACTCATCAATGGAGGGGATAGGACCGGATCTCAGCGAGGATGAATCTTCAAAAATGAGTTTCTTCGATGTAAGAACACCAGTACAACGGGGGCTCAAGTTCACATTTGTGTTCCGAGCCCTCCCTCAAAAATATGGAGCCAGGGAAAAAGCACAATAAGCTGTACAGCTGCAGTGGTCAGGAAGGAACTCCTCCAGTCCCTGGTATCCATCGTAAAAAAAAATCTTACAGTTAATTAGGTTTTCAGTTAAGATAAAAAAGTTCAATGGCGCGAGCGGAATTGAAAAATGGTAAAAAAGAGGGAAAATTCAAAAGGTGTGGTTGAGATGTTAAGTTGGTGTCCGGGTGGATCAAGGTGGTAGAGCAGCGGCGTATTTAGCCGACGATGGTGTGTTCGAATCTAGCCCATGCCATTGACTTTTTTATCTGAAAACTTTAATTAATTGGTTCATAATAAAGTTTGCCTTCAGTTAATTGAATATTAATAAAAACGAATTAAGTAAATATGTCTTTAGTTCATACAGTTTTTATAAGGGGTTTACTATAAAATATATTAAACATTACTTTTTAAAAATACCAAAGCTATGAAGAAGTAAACCGGTAAACATTAGATTTGAGGTACCCGGAAAAATATCGGCGGTTTCCAATATAATTAAGGATAACGGCTATGGTCGGATCGAAGGGGATGGAGTCAGGATGTCGATGGAGGCGAATGCGGGAGGAGTTGTTGATTAAACTCATAACTGACGTTCCTACAACGTCGAACGGGGTTTACCTTGAACCATTATTACATTCCTTCGATAAAGTTAGTTCTAAAGTTGGGAAAGTCTATTGCTGCAACGGTTGGACTCACATTGGCGAGCAGGAAGAAACAGCAATTATCTGTCTGAAGACATATGATTTAACGTTGACTGTTTTCATTTTACACTTGTTTATTTTGATCAAAAGATAACGTTCATTTAAATACGTGTGAATTGAACAAAGAAATGAGTTAAAAAGGAAATTTTTTAAATATTTTTAAAGACGGTGATGTGAAAAAAAAACTACCATAATGTTTAAATAATTGCTACCTAGATTCTCCGTTAAACCACACCAGGAATATACCTTTCTAAGAAACTAATCTCGAGAAAGCATTTTATCCGGGGAAGATACACCAAACTGCTACGATATCCCAGCTACCGACAATACGCATTTCACTGTTCAAGGGTAGTTGGCTCAACTTCCTCTGTCCACAAGCCTAGAGAGTATTATTGCCGGTTGGAGTTTAACCTCAAATCATGCCGGCCTGAAACTAGTTCGTACAAACCAAGTTCAACACGCATGTAAGCATATGTATGCAAATACGTATTATTTTCATTTATTTTGAAGTACGGAATAACTGATGATAACTTCCAGCGACATGCTATCTCGATGAATTTTTTACAATAATTCCAATATAAAATAATTAATTAGTTTCAATTTATAGAGAAAGTAAGCACGTTTGTACGGTGTAATTCAAGTTTTAGTTTAATGTAAGACACAATAAAGCCAGCTGAAATTCAAACTTGGGACACTTTCAGTGATTTTCCGTGATGACGCCGCGCACAGTGGGGGCAAAGAAGGTGAAAAGAACTATTTCCTAAAAACTGAAATTTTAATAAACAATTCTCCTTTCTTACAGAATTTGAGCTAGAGAATATGTAATAATGGTTTTACGGTTAAAAATTGCTCAAAACCTGTAACCACTGCTGAAACTCGAAAAAAATCATAAATTTTGGAAATATTCAGCTATTTTCTGAACATTGCCCCCACCAAGAGGTTTGTTAAAAAAACTCGTTCACCGTAATTTCGTTTTATGTATACACCCAAGTGTGATTAAGATAAAAATCAAGGTCGGGATGGAATCAGGTGGGTTATTAATTGAGGGAAAACAGCAATATTTGAGGAATATTCGGTTTTTAGACGTTAAAACTATCTTGGTTGTTCTTTGCTTTAGCCCGGCGTTGTTTTCTCTTCTATACCCAACGAAGTACGGTGGTTTTCAGCTACCTATTCCTCCGTATCTGATTGCCGCACTGTTTCGAATAAAGTTATTTTGCCTAAAACCTCGAAAATGCAATAAACTTGGCCACTGAAGGATTGTGCTTTAATTGTTACTGTTTTTTTACAATAGAATACGAATCAGATATCACAAATAAGTATCATAAAACGTTTTATTTAATAAAACGGTTATTTATAAAGGAATACAAACTTTCGTTTCATTGCGGACAAAGTGCACATAGTTTTCGTCTTGTATAGTAGGTTTTTTTTATTGGCCTCATGAACTGTACACATCTAGCCAGACAATATATTGCGTATACGTTGCGTATTCGTTTTTTTGGGGTGGAGGAAGGGTATCGAGAAAAAAGGTGCTAGAGCCGACGGCAGGAATCGAACCCGCGACCGCGGGGTCTACTAGCCGATAGTCTCTCACGCTAACCACTCGACTACCGCGGCCCCCATTGTATAGTAGATACATAATTATTTTTATAATTATACCTGTGTGTTTATAGTTATTTTGCCAGTTCAAGTTTTTATGGATTATACATTTTCGGAATAACAAATCATTGTGTGAAATAAGGGCAAACTTGTATCGTTTACTCCAGAAAACCAGTTTTGAAAATTTGAATGTGTGCTGTTTAAATGAACACCCGAAATTTTAATAATTTCAATTAAAAAGAAAAAAAAGGTTTGTTACTCTCACAGAAATAGGAACATCAATTAAAACTATGACCATTGAGAAGCTCTTTTGTTCAGCTTTCATTTTAAACTCTATGTTTTCAATTTTTAGTTTGAAATTTATTGAGAAAAACTTGCGAAAGCTTCTTTTGGTTATCTCAAAACGCAATTTTTGATTATTTTCAATTCAAAGTATAAAAAACATTGAAAATATTTGTACCATTTTGGATTTTGGATCACAGTTTTGAACGGTTTGCTGATATACAATCGATTCGAAAACAATTTTTTTTTAAATTTAACGTGTAATTTTTTTAAAAACATTGAAAATGATACCCACGATGTTTATTGATTTTATTTTGAATTTTGAACCGCAGTTTTGACCGTTTTTCTGAGATCGTAACGGTTCGAAAAAAATTCATTGGATTTTGCGCACCAAAAAACCTAAACGTACAAAATTTGGGGAAGTTACATCAAATAAATTTGGGTGTTACTTAAAAAACTTTTGTTCGTTTTGACCCCACTGTGCAGCGTCCCTAAAATAATCACTTTTCCAAATATACAGTTCCGCAAGATTGATCGGTCGTGCCGGTTTAGCCTACGTTTCGCCCAAATTTATGCCGTACAGTTTCTTTTTATTGATTTTTTTCCCTTTTACATCTAGGACCGGTATTAAAATGCTACTCTCATAAAAAAACATACTGGTACCCACCATTATTGTTGCTACATTGTATCTCAATAAGCCAATGAATAAACTGCAAGTCTGATATTGCTTTGAGCGTATATTTTTTATGAGTTAATCATTTTAATTAACACCAACTCTGGTTTTGGAGTATCGTTTAGAAAAATAACTTTCGATTAGAATACCTATATTTAAAAAAATATATATATCATATTTTTGAGTGCGGGAAGAAACCGGGGAATGGGCCAAAATTTTCTTTCAAGTAAAACCCAACTCCAACGGGTTGTTGCCTTCATTCTGGAGGTCATAAATAGACAGCCTAGTGGAATGGTGGTCCCCTGAAGTAACTATTTTGAAGAAAAGGAGACAATTCCAGAAGAGTAAGCCCTAATCGAAGAATAGAAGACATGATTAATACCCACGGAAGAAAAAAAAAAAATCGACAAATGATCGAAGATTCGAAACAAGTGTGTGCCCATTGCTGTATGTATGGAAATGTATGGAACACGGTGCATAGATCATTATCTGGAAAGATTACAAAAAATATTCGCCATGATTGTTAAGATGGGTAACCAATTACTAATACAGCAGAAGAGACCGTTCATTAATGGCGGAATGCTTTCAATTTGATGTGATACCAAAGATACCAATTGTGAAAAGTTTCTTAGGATGAATATGATGAATGATATATGTACTCATAATAATAATAATAATATAAAGTCATAAAGAAGAGGTTGGGATATCTAGATTTGACTAAAAAAAAAGACACTTAGCAAGAATAAATTAGTTAACAACATAATAATGCATTTCTTCATAAATCATCCTTTGCGCACTTCGGCAACATATGATAAATGCTTGACGAGAGGAATAATCAGCCAATATGGAAGACAGTGACTGTAAAACTTATAAAACTGGAAAAAACCAGATCGTCGACTTTGAAAATTTAAACCTATCAACCTCCTGCCAGTAAGTGGACATTTTTTAGAATGGATTCCAATAGATAGATTAACACATTTTCTAACTAGTAATAAGTATTAAGCGACCGAAAGTTCGGTTTTCGGTTAAAAACAAACACCGTGGATGTAAAATAGGTGGTGTTAAAATTTACGGAGATGTTGAGATGAAACTTGTTATGACTGGAGAATAAAGTGCTAAAGTTTTTCTTCTTCTTCGTTTTCTCTCTCTCTCTCTCTCTCTCTCTCTCTTTGTGTGTGTTATATAAAATAAAAAATTGTTCTAAAGTTTTTGTACAACATTATTTAACTAATGTACACAATATTTTCATATTTAGAGGACTTAATTCACCATTTTAAGAGGGAGCTCCATTAAAATACTACCGAAATGATTAATTCGGTATCAGGGTAAGTATACATCCACATATTACCGGACAATTAGATTTGTTGTAAAGTTAATTTTTTCATCAATCTGGAAGACTCTACACGGAGAAACTTATAACAAAATTGGTGGCGAAAAGTGACAGAAATGAGTGATTAAATGGAAACGGAAAAAAGTGTATACGTTAAATGTACAGTATGCGCGTGACAGAATTCGTGGAAAATTTGAAAAAAAAAAAATGTTTAAAATATTAGTTCGTTGTAAATCAAACGATGGATTAGTAGCTTCAGCACGGTGCTAACCTGTTTATTTATCTATTGGCATAGAGTACGGATTCGCTCTGGGCTTTATGTTTTCTTGCCCACGTACTTCCGATATATACGAACGGGGATATACTGTGCATATCAAGTTCTATAGTTCACCCTTATAATTTGGAAACGATTAACATTAGCAGAAAATCATTTACAAATCTCAAGTTAAATGAGAAATGACACTAACTTTGTTATTTTAAATGAAATCCCATATTTATGTTGTACAATTCGTATTTAGAGCTTATTTTATGCCACTTTTACTGAAAGGAAAATTTTAATATGATCGACCATTTCTGAAGTATGGTCCATTTTTGTTTTCAAGCAAAAAATATGTTCTTACTTACTTCGACCAAGCTACGGTATTATCTAACATTTTGTTTTGGCATTCTTTTCTAAATAACGAATAAACGTAGATATGTTTTTAAAAATAACAGTGTTTTAATGTTCTGTTATTAGTAAAATTTCGAATGAAGACTCTTATCGTAATTTTGGTTTTTGTTATTTTCTCGAAGTTTATCCTCTTGGAATTATTTGATTTTTATCGCACAACAATGAATGCCTGAGTGTTCATTTCATGTTTTACTTTTCAAATGTATTCAAGTGCCGATAAGGGAGATATGCTTGTTGATTTTGTGGATGTTGGGAAGTTCTTTTTTTTTAATTAAAAAAAAGCTAAGCGAAAAATCAAATCATTCTTATTTTGAGACGATTCCTATTCTAAATCAACCTGCTAATGCTCATTGTTTTCGAAATACGCGGGGTGGGCCATTTTGTTCTTACAAAAAGCGTACTTCCTCGCTCGTCGAGCATAACTCAAAAATGGTCAATCCTATCAAAATTTTCCTTTCAGTCAAAGTGGTATAAAATAACCTCTACAATCAAATTGTACAATAAAAATAAGAGATTCTTAAAATATTAGAATAATTATTTAAAATAGTCAATTTTGTCAATGTGAGTAAGTTATCTTTTTAGTTTTTTAAATTATTTTTTTACAAGGGTTCGCAAAAGCAGAGGTTATATCGACTCTCGGGGTTGACGGTGTTTTTGAAAAAAAAAAGCCCGTTTGTAAGTATGGCGGGTTCGAATGGAGGGCTGGTGGATTCGAACCCGGGACCTTTACCTTACAGTGATGAGCACCGTGTCAACGTCTAAACCGTTGCGGCCAACGACGCCCCTAGGAGAAAGTTATCTTAAATTTGGTACAACCAGCCAAAATTAACTTCGGGCTTGTACAAGACTATTTTTTTGTTAAAATTAATCGTTTCAGAATTAAATGGGTAGATTAAAGTATTTGATACACCCTGTATGTCCCTAAAAGTTAGTTGGCCTAAGCGTAGAACGACTGGGTCGCAGTGCTCCTCATGTTGCCTTTAAAATATATGACAGATTTGATTTTTACAAGGCCAAAAAACAAAAAAGTTTCAGCTTTGCATTTGCGTTGCCAGTATAGAAGACAAAACGCTGGCTTTCAGGCGTATCAATGCGTATTAAAAAAAAGGTTTTTTCTTCCCATTCGAAACCGACAAACAAACTTGTATTGTAAAATGTTATTTTCATTAAAAGATGAATCAGTAGCAAATATAGGTAAAGAAATGCTATTCAGTAAGTTCAAGATCGAATTACACTAATTTAAAATATTTTGAAAAGCAGAAGTTGATAACTTGATAAAAATATAGTATAAACGCTCCTTTTTCTTCACACGGCGAGATTTTATTAGCGGTTAAACAATTCTCATACTACATCAAGAAGGAATGAAATCTTCAACAATTCCATTTGGAGACTGGCCATTGTTAGTGGGTGAAAGGGCCAGACTTCGTTACCGCAAAACCTCCTCCTTCCCACCACCGCCAACAGCCGCTTCTCACCCTCCTCACGCCTTTCTAATTGAGACGGGAAGTTCCACAACGTTTGTAATCGGATTTGCTTCTGCCGGAGTAAAAGAAGAACCTTAGCAGTCTGAATCTCTCCCCAGTAGAAAACGAAAGTTTAGGAATCGAGAGCTAACAGCCTGTACTGCTTCAATCGACATCGACTCTTCTTCTTACTTTTTTTTTGTCACGGACGATTGCTATCTTTACAGAGTAAAAAAATGTTAAAAATAATGGTAATTTTGACCGCAATCCA
Source organism: Cimex hemipterus (assembly GCA_039619505.1). Taxonomy (NCBI): domain Eukaryota; kingdom Metazoa; phylum Arthropoda; class Insecta; order Hemiptera; family Cimicidae; genus Cimex; species Cimex hemipterus. The sequence goes on from CM077112.1 coordinate 17,317,944, forward strand.
ATGTCTTTAGTCCCACGAAACTTATTTGTTTTTTTATTCTTCTCTTTTTATCAAATAGTTTTCAATCATATTCGATGGTAAAACAGTATGAAACTTTGAATGCTGATTTATTCTCAAACTTCTGTGTGTAAATCTGATCAAAACAAACCATCCCCGCGCCGCAATGTGATATCTAAAAAAACTAATTTACTGTTTATATTGTGCAGGAAAATAACCAATTTATTACTTGTCTTGCCGTTCGTGATGAACGGACCTTTTTTTTCGGGTTGACTACCAGACTACGCACTCAGAAAAAGAAGCATAATGTATGTTGACTGGGGAGTTCTATTACGAAAACAAAATAGAATTTACAATAATAAAGTACACTGTTATCTCAACTTCAAGAGAACTTTACTTTTAGAATCTTTTGAGAAAAAAACGAGGATTGGTTCAAACATAGGCAATAATAAATTGTAGCTCGTTTATGTTCTACACACAGTAAGAGGTATTGAGATTCATGGTTGTATTGAATCGTTAATAAATAACTTCTCTAGCAGTGATGTGATAAGTGTACGATATTTGAAGGTTATTGCTCCATAAATTGCCCGAGCGTGGTCACACCTGTGTTCTTTAAACAAGAAGTGTTTCCTGACGTATTATGTTATTATTCCAGATGCCGATTTCTAGCGAAAAGACCCAAGAAAGAAATTACAGGCTTTATTCTACATTTGTCTTCAATATTTTTTGGTTAAAAATTAGAATCTTTGGCAATTTTGGAACTGAGCCATTATTGAAAAATCTTATTTTTGTCGATTTGTAAACAGATTTAAGGCTGTTTTGCCCTGACTTCAAAATAGGTCGAATGCATGACAAATAACAACTAAATTTGTTTTTTTTTTTTCATCCAAACCATAAGGGCAGTAAATTATTCTTTTTTAAATTTACAAAATTTTAAAAAAAAATTAAGTAAAGTAACCTAAATTTGTCTAAGAGCGTTAAAAGTAAAACATAGAGAAAATTCTTTTATAAATTAAAAAATAGAGTTCAAGGTAAGCCAACGCTTCGATCATTTTGAATATAGAAGATTATTCATAAATTTTGACAAAACAAACAGAAGTGTTTAATAATAGAAACCTTCAGCTCGAATAACGAAAAAAATTCCACAGGGATCTTAACTAGGTCTAATAGTTTTTCTGATCTATATGAAGTATATATTCAAGTGGAAAGGAAACCGTGCCTTCGTTTACCTTTATTTTACAAGGATTACGTACAGGGTCTCACTGAAGATGTCCTAGGATCGAATTATGCACATTTACAAAGTACATGAATTGTGTAGAATTGAATTGTTCAATTCGATTTAAGTCTACTGGCCTGTAATATCTATTAAAAAGGATATTAAAAACGGCTATCTGGTGGGGAAAAATAAAATATCGGATTTCGTAAAAAGTAATTATTTATTTGTCGCGTTTTAATTATTCTTTTATTCATTCGGTTTGTAAAGGCATTGGGGTTATGTTATCATAAATATTTGAACTTAATATGAGAATAACATGTTAATTTTGCATACAGCATGTAATATTTCATTTCATCCTGTTTGTCAGAAACAAAAATGTGTTAAAATTCACAATTGGCGATTTGTTTTAATGTATGGTGTTTAGTGACCGTTACTTAACGATTATTGCGCACTCTCGACACGACAGAAAAGAATGATACATGTAAGCAAAAAAACATTTTGAGCCCTGAAGATCTCAATAAAGATCGAAACGTTGGCACGATAAAGAAAATAGTTTTCTAAAACCTATATCACACCGGACCGCATCTCACGACCTCCAAATTATACGTTTTTAATTGTCACAATTAATTACGGTTTTTAGTTGAGATGGAAAAAAGTTAATGGCACGAGAGGATTCGAACCCACGACCTTCGGCTAGATACGCCGCTGCTCTACCACCTGAACTATCGTGACCTCGATCCACTCGGACATCAACTCCCCATCTCAACCTCATCTTGCGAGTTTTCCCTCCTTTTGCCATATTTCAACTTTTTTTTTATCTCAACTAAAAACCGTAATTAATTGTGATATATTAATTGGTCGAGCGGACCACGAAAATAGTGAACTAATTAATTGTGTGATTGTGCCCGTCTCAATTAACATTATATGTAATATCTTCCTTGGTCTTCTTCGTTCACATTTTATATCTGTAAGGGTCAAACGTCCAGAGGAATAATTACTAATTTCACGTTTTCCTTTTCAAGTTCTTTGTAACGTGATCGACTTTTTTGCGTTACAGTTGCGTAATGGTTAACAGACTTTTTTAAGAATTGCTAGAAAAAAAATGTGTAAAACATACTCAGGATTGAAAAAAACCTACTGAATTCAAATAAATACAAAATGAAAAAAGGGACTGTCTTTTTCTTTTATTGTCTTTCCCCGTCCATCCATGATTGCAGGGGACGTTTTTTCACATACACACAAGGTTAGCAAGGGAAAGACAGGCTTTTCTCCTTTTTTAATTTTAAATGAAGTAATATATTTTGTTCAATTGAGAATATGCTTAACCAAGCAAAATTTTTTTCATTTCTTATCATACACACTGCAAGATATTATTAGAGACAATAAAAACTTCAGCAATTTTTTACTTCCTTCCAAAAATAATAATATTATATGACGATATAATGATTGTGAAACTGGGTGACAAATAATTTATACTTTCGCAACAGAAGATCGAGCGATACGCGTAATATTACAAAATTTCGCTGGAGCCATCTGGACTGGAAAGTCTATTTTATCTTTCAAAGAGGTCTCGTGAAATTTGTCTAGTATGATTTTGGGATGAGTATAGACATCCGTTCATTTATCGGAAAAATATACCATCAGACCAGATAAATCAGAATTCATCACTTTTGTTAGTATATATAGAACACCCTCAAGGTGACCCAAGTCGAAATAATAAAAACCAAATTATTATTTAGAGTTTTTTTAAAATATTCCGGCGTGTGATACTACAGCAAAAATGACACCATTGTAGGTTAATCTTACCTACTGGGCCACCATTCACGAAAAATTGCATGCCTTAGTTTGGTATCGAACTTTAAAGCATAGGTGTGAGGAGTTAACATGATCATCAAGAAAGTCAGTTATCATTTGTCAGAAAAGTGGCACAGTTCGTTTATCATTAGTTTTTCTTATTTAGTGAAGGAGTTTAATCTATACCGTAGTCCCCATAATCACATTATGAAATTTTTTTTATACAAATATGTTTTTCGTTTTGGTCCTAAGCTAGGCAATGATAACTCACTTTGCCTTTTTCTTCAAGGCAATGCCTTAACATAAAGTGTTCCTGAATTATTTTAGTTTCATTTATTTTTTAAAATAAAATTCGTAATTAATTAAGGTTTTTAGTTGGGATAAAAAAGACAGCGTCACGAGCGGGATTCGAACCCACGGCCTTCGGCTAAATACGCCGCTGCTCTACCACTTGAGCTGTCGTGATCTCGATCCACTCGGATCCAAGTTTCATCTCAACATCTCCGTAAATTTTAACACCACCTGTTTTACATCCACGGTGCTTGTTTTTAACCGAAACCCGAACTTTCGGTCGCTTAATACTTATTACTAGTTAGAAAATGTGTTAATCTATCTATTGGAATACATTCTAAAAAATGTCCACTTACTGGCAGGAGACTGATTGGTTTAAATTTTCAAAGTCCACGATCTGGTTTTTTCCAGTTTTATAAGTTTTACAGCCACTTCCATTATTGGCTGATTATTCCTCTCGTCAAGCATTTATCATATGTTGACGAAGTGCGCAAAGGATGATTTATGAAGAAATGCATTATTATGTTGTTAACTAATTTATTCTTGCTAGGTGTCTTTTTTTGAGTCAAATCCCAACTTCTTCTTTATGACTTTATTATTATGAGTGCATATATCATTCATCATATTCATCCTAAGAAGCTTTTCAGAATTGGTATCTTTGGTATCAAATCAAATGACCACTCGGTCACTAACTTCCAATCTCACCCTACCTTTGGAATTTTCCCTCATTTTTGCCATTTCTCAAGTGTCGTGTAATCTATTTGATTCTCGGCGACATGTGGAATGGCCGCGGAGAGCTTTAGTGAAGATAGAATAATATTGCCGGGCAAAAAGAAGGGAAAAGTCAAAGGGGTGGGGTTAAGATGGGAAGTTAGTGTTTGAATGGATCGAGGTCACGACAGCTCAAGTGGTAGAGTAGCGGCGTACCGGTCGTGTGTTCGAATCCCACTCGTGACACTGACTTTTTTTATCTCACCTAAAAACCTTAATTAATTGCAAGATTAGAAACGATTAGAAAGAAAACTCGTGAAAATTCTTAATTATAATATTGTTTTTTTTTTCATAATTTCTAACTCAGTAAAACTTTTATTTCAATAATTCATTTTGTATTTTAAATAAGCGATTTGCCCTGACTCGAAGAGGAAAGTACGTTTGGGTCAGAAATAATCTTAGTAAAACTTTCTACATAGATATTTATGCTCGTTTGTTACATTTGTATGTTGTCTGTTACTATCATAAAAAAGTGTGTAGAGATTAGTGACCGTTAACGGATAATTATTGAGATATCGTGAGATGCGGTCTGGTGTGATGTAGGTTTCAGAAAAACATTTTCTTTATCGTGCCAACGTTTCGATCTTTTATTGAGATCATCTTCAGGGCTCAAAGTGTTTGTCTTCTGTGTAATTGTGCCATGTCACCAGGGCACTCTCAACACTACACGCCAGAATGGCATAATTACACAGAAGACAAACACTTCGAGCACTGAAGATGATCTCAATAAAAAATCGAAACGTTGGCACAATAAAGAAAATGTTTTTCTGGTACCTACATCACACCAGACCGTATCTCACGATATCTCAATAATTATCATAAAAACGTTAACACCCTTACTGTCACTCATTAACCACCATTATCGTAAGAACAAATTTAAATCACTGATAGCAAATGTATGTAATAAAAGAGACACAACTCAAAAAGCTGTAGTACAACTGGATTTGTAAAGTTTTAAATTTGCGCTTAAGTCTTGGACAAACGAGAGGCAATATGGATAGATCGTGATGGTTTTTAGTGCCAACAACCATAATGGCGTTTATGTAATACATAAAAAAACAAAGTGAACTTCCATTTGCCTCTTATGTACAATTTTGTTTTGTTGAGTTGTGTGTGACCAACTCTCGTGGTTGTGCGATATCAATGATATCGAAATCCAACCAAGTCAAATGAACGGTTTGCTAATTACAATTTTTTAATTGAAATTTATTGTGTGGAATTTGCTGCAACAGTATTGGTTAAACGGCTTTACATGTCAGAACTTCTTAGTTCAAAGGGGAGGCTGTAAACTCCGTCGTCAATATCTCATCGCTAAATAGGGCTAAACGTTGCCTCCCGTAGCACACAAGAATGTAAACACCGCGGGGTAAGCTCGGAGTGACAAAGGCGAGAGGAATTACTGACGCTTTTGCTGAAACGTTGTCCCTATGGCAACGACAGCTGAGTAGATGAAGTGAAATTTCAATGCCGCGGCGAGACGTTGTGGGCGACGCTAAGCAATGCACGTGGTACCCGCACCACTTCCCTTTAATCAGCGACGGGAAATGGGAGCGGGAATATATTTTTACCTTCGAACCACTTTTTGGCATGTAAATTTAATTCACTAAAGGGAAAATTAACCGTCACGCTTATTTGCTCTTTGCGATCACTTTTAATTGCAATATAAACTTTTTTTGTTAGCTATTATTCTTTCACAGAGTAGATCATGACCGAACATAGCGTGGTTTGTTTATTTGTGTTTAACTTTTACATTTAGAAGTATGGAAATAACTAAACTTCGCTTTCTTGTTTAAGTTTGCTTTTTCATTTCTTAGTGTTAACTATTGATAAAGCAATCGTAGGCCGATTGGTATGATGAAATATGTTATTAAACGGCATAGATGGATGTAAGGTCAATGGATGGGTGAAATAAATTTTTAATCCCTTCGTGGGAAAGGAATACGCTGCATATATCATAATATATGCTTTGGTACATAGACTGAGAAAAATTGCGTGACAATAAATAATTACCTAGTTCTAGAGAAATACAGACGACTCTTGATAATTCGAAACTTGAAAAATTCCTCTTCTGGTCATTTTGGAAAATTAAAAAAAAAATTCTGGGTTTTTTCATACACACGGTAATATTTTCTAACAAGGTGAGAAAGCATTCTATACATCAAAAGGGAGCCAATTCTTCTATTTATAATAAAAACTATTTCCTTGTAATGTTCTTCTAAATTTTGACGTTTTTTTCTAGTTTTTGTCAATGCGTTTTCAGTACTAATCACTTTAAAAAATCATTGGTCTAAGGTCACACTGTAGTTGGCTATCTTGGAGCTTACCCGAAAACCAACTTGTTACCTAGTGACCAGGTACTCAATGGCTACACCACAGCATCAAATTATGCCACCTGTAGTGTTGAACGTTCACATTTTTGAAGTATCTCTCTCAAAATTGGATAGACAAATGCTTTTGGCAGACAATATCTCTTGGAAATATGAACGATTGCGAAAGGTCCCTTCAAAATGGGTGCACCGCATTAAATGCGAGATAAGTGAAAACGGTGAATTTTTCGTATTGAACAACTTTGGAATGATGAGGACAATTCATTCGGATACTTTCGACCAATGTACTGGAGTAAAAAACCAATTTGAAAAGGGGTTAATGCATTATTATCCATGATCGAAATTTCAAAACAAAATAATTTAAAAGTTAAATGTTTTTCTATTCCCTTTTTATAATTTTTCATTGTTTTAATATAATTATAATAAGAATTTTTAAAAATACATAGCAAATCTTAAAAATTCGATTTTTCCTTTTCCTCTTGGTAATTCCAACAACTTGTTATTTCAAACTCTTGATAATGTAAATTATTTTTGCAATTCCTTCAGTTTCGTATTATCGAGATTTTACTGTATTATACATCGAAGGATTGGCTTCCAAATTTGTCTAATTACATTAATTTAATTTGTTACATATTAAATCTCACCAGCCGTGAGTTTCTGTTCTTTCCATGCCACTCTCAATATTTCTGTTCAAAGTAGATTATGACTCAAAGTGTTGGCAAGAAGAAGAAAGCAAATTTAGTTGCTAATGCCAAGCTTTCGATCTATTTTAAAATACCATTAGGTCAAAACAACGGTAAATATGTCTATAGATTGACAATTTAAGTAGTTTTTTTGCAGGCGATCTCAAATTTCCATGAAGAATGAATCATCGGGACTGAAACTGTTTTCAAGAAAATTTGAAATCTCCCATAAAAAAACGACTTATCAATGAATCTGTCGACATATTTAAGGTTGATTTGCCCTGATGACTTTAAATTAGGTCGAAAGCTTGGCATTAGCAACTAAATGCGCTTTCTTCTTCTTCTAGAACAAACTCTGATCCATTTGTTTGCCTGTGCACACTTACTAACAAATATATTCGTATTTAAAAAAAACATTCTTACTTTTTATGTTTTTGTCATATTTAATACACATCGAAAAACTATGTGAAATCGTCAAACAAGAAAAGTACATACTAATTTGATTTTTTCTTCAAAAATTTAAAAATGTTTTTACTACGCCAAATGCATCGATTAGTATTCAATAACCCATTATTATTTCGTGGTCCGTTTAGTCCAAATAACTTCTTTCAATCAATCAATTTTTATGCAAGATATTGGTCGAAATGCAAAAGTTAGTGTCATGAGCGGGATTCGAACCCACGATATTCGGTTAAATACGCCTCTGCTCTACCACTTGTCCTACCGAGATCGATCCACTCCAACTTCCCACTTCAACCTACCTTTCGAATTTTCCCCGCTTTCTACCATTTTTTTCCTTTAGGTTGAACACTCATTTTCATTTCATTACCTTACATAAAGGTTAAGTAATTGAAGTTAACATAGTTTTTTTTTGCATGGGCGTTGGATTCGAACCTGGGGCCTTTAACTTGCATTGATGAATGCCGTGTAACCATCGGAGGCCCTCTGCTCTTTAAGCGAAAATTCATCGGATTTTTTCGTTTATACTTTTTTCGTTCTTTCAGGCATTGTTATATCTTTCGCTAGTATGAATATTATGAATTCATTTTTACGTTTATGCAAGAATCGGTTTTGAGGAAATTTGAAATCTCCCGTAAAAAACAACTTATCAATGAATCTGTTGATTGGCCCTGATGACTTTTAATTAGGTCGAAAGCTTGGCATTAGCAAATAAATGTGCTTTCTTTTTTTTCTAGAACATACCTTGATCCATAAATACATAAATAAAAATGATATATAAACATAAATATTTGTATATATAAAAATATCATTCTTACATTTGATAATTATTTACGAATTGTGAGATGCGGTCTGGTGTGATTTAGGTTTCAGGAAAACATTTTCTTTATCGTTTCAACGTTTCGATCTTTATTGAGATCTTCTTCAGTGTTTGTCTTCTGGGTAATTGTGCCATTCTTCCTTGTTATATGTTGGCACGATAAAGAAAATTGTTTTCTGAAACCTACATCACATCAGACCCCCTTTCATGATTTTTAAAAATTATCGATTAACGGTCACTAATCACCTAACATTCTTACATTTTATGTTTTTGCCATATTTAATTCATCGACAAAACTGTTCGAATTTGTCAACTAGGGCACGCACATACTAAGTTGAAATTTTTTTCACAGATTTAAAACCATTAACATTATAATTGTTTTGTACTATTAGGTTACTTCCTTGCGGCCTAAGATTCCCTGAATTTTCTCTACTTTGTCGTAATCAGTCGTCAGATTTTTGTCTGTGTTCTCATGACTGATCACTTTGAAAAATCATTTTGGCTAGGTCACACTGGACGATACGAGTGGCCGCACCATAACATCAAATCCCGTCGCCTGTTGTTTGTTCACTTGTTGAAATATCTCAAAATTTGCTAACAAATATCAGGCAATATTTGTTTGAAATATGATGATTGCGAAAAGTCCCATCATGCTGAGTGCGCAGTATTAATTGTAAGAGGAGTGGAAACGGTGAATTTATCGTGTTGTACAAACAACTTCGGAACATAAGATCAAATTTTTCAGATACTTATGATTGATAAACATAAATTAAAACGAACAACAAAATATTAATTACAGAGTAAGAAAAACACTTAAAAATAGTCATCTATGAATGAATCCTATAAGGAAAATAACGTTCAAGTTTGCAGTTTTTCCCATTTTATTTATTTTTACGTTGTTTTACTACAATATAAATCAGGATTTTTAAAAATACATAGCAGTCTTAATAATTTGAAAGGTTTTCTTTCCTCATGATAATTTGAACATTTTGTTAATTCAAACTGTTCGAATTATTTTTGTCGTCATCATAGAGAGTCGACTGTAACTGAATTTCTATCGTTTCGAATCGAGCTTAAAAATGAAATCAAACATCTCCATCATTTAAAATGTTTTGCTTAAAAAAAGTTAGTAACGAGATTTATAGTTAGTTTATGACATAAATATTATTTACTGCTCGCCCTTCATGTTATATCACAGAATTTCTGACTCTGTTGAATACCGCAGATTACATCAAGCTTCTTACCAGCCTTTTTTTTTCATAATCAGATTAGTACGTTTCCCCCTCGTGTACAACATGCTTTTCTACAGAAAGGTACGCTCAGGATGTCCAGATTTTTACTGATATGCGTCAATAAACGAGGATAAGAAAGAAAAAACATTTTAAAATGATGAAAATCCCTAGTATTTCTTTATTTTTATTTGTTTACCTTCCTTACCCGCCATAAAATCCTCCAGCCAAGTTGTGCAAATATATCAAACTGGTTTTGAAAGAAAAGGATAATCGTGACAGTCCATGCGTAAAACTTTAAACAGGCATGAATAAATTACATTTTCAACCCATTTACTTCTGTTGTTTTGAAATTTTCGGATAGGCAAATATTGTTTTACAAAGTGGGTTTAGCTTTCGTGTCGCATTAAAAAATCGTCTGACTAAAAGCTCTATATTGTTTTATTATTTCAATTATACAACATATAGAGAATAAAATAAAAACTGAAGAACGCACGATGGTAGAATGGAGCTGGGATCGGAATTTCGTGTAGGACTCCATTTCGCCTCAAACATCCGAAATTAAACAGAGGATTACGCTACAGTTGATAGTCACCAATCACCCCACTTGGGAAAATTTACAGTCGTTAAGTTTTGCCGTTTGTAAGTTTGTGCGGGAAACGGGTTTTAGCTTTACTGAACTGTCAGCAACTGTGGGTTTAGCTGCGAAGCAGTCGTTGACGATTCAGTTTATTGAAGGCCATCCACCTTCGCCTATCCTTATGATCTTAATAAGCATATGGAAGATCGGACCAAGGAAGCGTACAGCGTGCAAGGATGCGAAGATTACGCCAATAGATTCCCTCGAATATGGCGTTCGGCTTGTTCGTCGAATGAACTCTTCTCACCTCCTTCATCCACCCTGAGGAACCTTACTTTGGGGATCACGATGACTAAGGGTGGTATATCCTGCCTGCAAAGACGGCGGTGGGGTGTATAACCAACTGAGCTGTGGTGTAGACAAAGTGGGAATGGAATCGTAGTGGGCCACTGGTGAGACCTGGCGAGTACTTAGTAGAGCCTGTTGTTCGGTGGTCCCTCCATCGGTGTCCGAAGGCAGTGTTACACTACAATAAGAGAGGCCAGATCGGATCCGGTAATTCCGAAGATGGCGGGGCCCAAAGCTCCAAGAGATAGAGTTATCGTTCCTATTTAGATAGTACAGCATCCGTCAACTGATGTCAGCCCACCCCCTGGGGCAAGCAGGAGAAGCCTGCGGATAAGTGGTTCCTACTCCAAATCCGCAGGATTAACACTGACCACTTGTGATCGAAAGAGTGTCGCGCCAATCTTGGGAATCTACACGTGTGATAAGGCCATGTGCCAGGTGAGCAAAAAGGAGTTTCCATGCGATGTTACTGTAGTTGTAAAGCTAGAGCAATCTCCGTCGTATATGCCTATACCGAAAATTTTTACGGACCGCTTGAATTGAAAAAGGAACGTGTGAGAATGTCAAAGGTTGTATTTATAAATATGTAATAAAATATCTTTTCCAAATCTATTTCTCTGGTATACTTATTTAGAACATATTTTATTATTTCTTTACACAAATTTAGTTTACACCAGCGAATCACATTTACAACCAAAGATTGTGCATTCAGCATGGAAGTGGAGAACATCCTCTACAGGGCAAGAGTTACAAAGCGGGCACAACTTCTACCAGAGAAGCGATTCAGATAATTCTGAAACAGAGCTTCATATCTCCATTTAAACAACCAACTATGATCCTTCAATGACAATCCCTGTAAGTTATATTTGCTTAAATGAAACATACTAAACTGGCTAGATTTGGCCAACTTCAAACATCCGCTACGTTATTAGATTATCGGCTGGAGATCCTCGATAAGAGATTTGAAAAAAAAAAAAAAACTAGGCCCACCACCGGTGTTTTCCCTGCAGAGATTTTTTTTAATACTTTTTGCATGTGCTTGTCAAATTTAACCAGTGAAGATGAGGCAATGCCAAGCTGTGGAAAACAATACACTACTTTTTATCTTTTGGTAGTTAAAAAATCCAATTATAGCTTATAAATGCATAAAATTACAAGATATTATAAATTCAGAAGTAAGCACAATTTTACTGCAAGAGTTATTTTTAAGAATCGTACATTGTGCTGTAATGTATATCGGAAGATGCTCAAGTGCCTTCATCAACGTATAGCGTAACGCTGACAAAAGCCGAGCAGAATTCACGTTACCCAATATACCCTTCGACGATATTTCATGAGATGATGTTTTATTCAACATCCCCCCGCCCTGCTTTCCACCCAGCGTCAGTCTGTCTGGAGAACAACAAGCTTTAACCACCTCACCCCCGAATCCCCGTCCTACCTACGAATACAACGCCTTTCATCCCCTTAACCATTTCACCACCTCAAGTCAAACCGAGCTCTCAGATAAATAGCTTAAATTGTTCTAACAGCTCTCGTTTGCATTACCAACTCCGGTCCCGCTTTTACATTCAGAACACAGCCCCTAAATATATCGTTAATTATTTTTTTATTTTTTCCTCATTCTTATTTTTTTTAAAGACACAAATCAACAGTGTTAACATTGACATCAGAAGTTTTTTTTAACGCTGTATTATAGATTGTAATAATTCAATAATAATGATATTGATGTTAGTGAGACAAAGTGAAGGACGAAAAGTAAAAGACAGATACAGATGAAATTTATGATCCTTTCGGTACAACAACGAAGGAAAATAACACTCCATGATGTACAAAAATGGAATTTATTTTTACTTTATTAATTTTATAATTAATGCATAAATAGGGGATAGTCAGACTCTTGGCTAGTTGATCCGCGGTCATGGGTTCGAATCCCTACACCGCCTTTGGACCTTTTCTGCCCTCTAAGTGTACCGGTGGCCGTAATGAAAATTGCCACGGTTTTCTTTAATGAAAGATCTAGGGCGGGATCGGATCTCAGCGATCCTGAATTTGGTTCCAAAAGATCTTCGATGAAAGATCATTGGTACTAAGTGTTGGAAAATGGAGACAGGAAGGAATAAGCTGTATAGAGCTGCATTGCTGGTATCCGGCAAAATAGAAAAAATATAAAAAAAGCATAAATGCATACATATACAGATGGAGTAGTTGAAAACTTAGAAATGTGCAAACACACCAGCGGTGACCGATTCGTATTTGCTCCGCTAGTGTTAGTTCGAGTTAGAATGTCAGCATGTTTTCTACGTAATAAGTGACAGAAATTAAAAATATGAATCAATCGCGTCAATTGGTCTCTTATTTCTTCAAACCGATTCCCTGCATCAATCTTCTTAAAATTTGGTGAACATATCCATAATCAGTTTCCCAAACATAGACAATATGAACATTGTAAAAAAACGGTTGAAAATAATTTTTTATGAACGATCGAAATTTTCGATGACATTTAGAGTTTTAGGATGCCGCTCGACCTGATAATTCTTCTTGAACATCATAAACGAGTTTTTATTGCAGATACGCTTGCTTGCTTTCTGAGTTTCCTTTGTGTTTATGCACAATAATCTGTATATATTACTAACTATTACTAACCTTCCGAAGGGAATGTAAAGGGCTACTGAATGGGTAAGTACATAAGAAAGAATTAGTTGAAATCTACGAAAAAAAAAAAAAAAAAAAAAAAGACACTGTTATTGGTAAATACATACAAATAATAATATGAATGAAACTATTGATGAAAGATCAAATTCAACCAGCAACCTAAAGAGTCATCGTCAGTGTAAAACAATATTAAATATGTCTAAAAATTGACACGACTGATGTTGACCTCAAAACAGGTTAAAAACTTGGCAGTATTGGAGATTGTGACGAATGTGAATAAAAAGACGATCGATACGTTTAACACTTAAAATATTCTGTTTATCGTTTAGGTAAGACCAGAGGAAGAGTTATTATTTAATACAATATGAGATCGAAATGTAAAATTTTAAATATCCACCGGATTTGCTTATAAGTGCGGTACTGTTCTACTATTATTGTATAAATCCTATCGTGGTTTGGCATTTTCGGTTGAGAAAAGTTGAAATGTGAGAAACGAGATGATACAATGTTGGAAACTTGAAACGACTTTCACAGAGGTACAAAGGGAAAGTACAAATCCTAGTACATCACTTTTTTTGGCTTAGGAGGATTCCTTCTTGATAAATGGAAGATAGCCCCTTCCCTTAAAAACCCGGTACATCTCGGCAAAGTGATGACTAGTCTCTTCAGTTTAGTCAACCTTGTCTCATTGAATTATTTAACGCTACAACCGTCCTCTCGTTCTTTTCGCTTTCTCTTTCGCGACTCTCCCTCTCGACGACGCCCTCGGCCCCACTCTTTTAGTTTCTTTATTTCTTTTATATTACTACCGGAAAAAAACGCCGGTATTCGCAGGACAGCCCGTGGTCGTAAGTCCCACTCCACTTTTTTTATGTAGCTACGCGCTCACGATTTTATTACCTCGTTTCATTTCTTTAACCCAATTTCTTTTTTTATTTTATTTTCCACTTTTATATTTGTTTCCATATTGTAATCAATAATACAACCTTCATTTACAATGAAAACGAACGTGCTATGGAAGTTTTGTTGTTGAAATAACAAAATTTGGTCAATTTTGTAAAATTTCAAAAACTTGAATAAACGTAAAAATGAATTCATAATATTCATACTAGAAAAACATATAACAATGCCTGAAAGAACGAAAAAAGTATAAACAAAAAATCCGATGAATTTTCGCTTAAAGGGCAGAGGGCCTCCGATGGTTACACGGCATTCATCAATGCAAGTTAAAGGCCCCAGGTTCGAATCCAACGGCTATGCAAAAAAAAAAAAAAA
>CM077112.1:17337388-17367088 GCA_039619505.1 Cimex hemipterus
TAGAGAAAATACGTGGAATTTTAGAAGAAAGCCACAAGGAAAACAGTTCGAATTATAAATAGGGGAAGTGACTCCATTTCACGTTATAGAATGCCTTTTCTAGCCTTGTTGTGAAAAATATTTGTGCATATCTAGGGTATGAAAATACAAAGAATTTCATCGATTTACCTAAATAACCAGCCGGGGAGTTGGAATCATTAAGAATTTGAAATGATCAAGTTTCGTATTAACAAGAGGTGACTGCATTAAGTTGAATTGAATTACTTAAAGTTATAAGTTATTTAAAAAATCAATAAATACAAATAAAATAGATTCCTTTAATATTTGTGGAAGATGAAATTCCACAAAAAGGGGTGCAAAAATTTCAAAGAGTTGGTACAATCAAGCCATATATTACAGGGATGGTTAGAATTTATTATATGAAATCAGTAATACAACTTCGTTCAGATATTCAATTACGATCAACATCCCTCCAAAAAGTACTCTGATTTTGCTTATATTTACATTGATAAAGTGTAATGTATGTACGCGACGCAAACTTTCTTAATGGTATAGGACAGACGACTCGTTATGCATATAAACAGAGGAACTGTTCCCTCGCCAAATACACGTATTCCGATGTGTTCCCACTCACCCTACGAGTAACTGTTCGAAATGTGACGTCTTAAATATCCACAGAATTCGCTTAACAACTGCCTTATGTTTGTATTAATACTCCAGTGGTTTGGCATTTTCGGTCGAGTAAAGTTCAAATGTGAGAGATGGTATAATGTTAGAAACTTGAAACGTCTTTCAAAGAGGTAAAAAGGGTTAAAATTTCTTCATGGGCTGTATTTGTAAATACTTTGCTAACCATTTAAACACAAAATTACACTTTTTTTGGTAACTCATAATTATTGTGCACAAGATTTGAAAATCGATGAGCTAGCCTCCATTAAAAGACTTAAAAACGGTCAATTTTAAATGCTATTTCTCTAAAACCATCGAATAAATTCATATTTCGCGAAAATTTAGTCGAAGTCGATTTACCCTGGTTAGTAGCATAATCCTGCTACACTGAGAGGCAAAAATTTGGCAACCCTTAATATTTTTAATTATCTCTTAGACAATCCTCCATTGATTAAATCTCTTTTTCAAGGATTAGAGAAAAATAAAACACAGTTAAAATCTCTCAATTGATTTTTTAATTGGAATTTGTAAATAAATCATTGACTATTCAACATTCTTTGTTGTTTTTTCTGTAATGCTTCTTTCTAACGTACCGGTCGTTTTGTTTTTAAGATGTACCTTTTATAAACTTCACATTTGTTTCCGTGATGGTTTTAAGTGATACAGATTCAAAAACTATCGGAAGATGGAAAAGTCAAGAGTATGTGGCCAGAGTCCTTCGCGTTCCTAGAACAGTTTGTGGTGTTTAGTGACTGTTACTTATAATTATTCGGAGATCGTAAGACGCGGTCTGATGTGAAGTAAGTTTTATAGAAAATTTTTCTTTATCGTGTCAACGTTTCGATCTTTATTGAGATCATCTTCAGGGCTCAAAGTGTTTGTTTGTTTTGACAAATTATGGCATTTTTGTTTGTCGGGTTGAGAGTGACAAGTGTTGGGCGGAAGGGCGGATTGACCCGCAAACTTCCGTACCCGTTTTAATAGGTACAATTAAATTTTTTTTTCTTTTAAATAGGTGGCAACTATTTATTATACTTAAGAGGTTTTAGGAAAAAGAAAGGGGAGATTGATAATACTTTAAGGTAAAAACTGAACATTTACTATTTATTTACACTAACAAAAGTAAAAGATATTTCCTTAATTATCCAAAATATTTCATAACCTACTGGCCTGGGTTTTACAAAAAATAAAGAGAAACAGACGAAAATGTACTTGGTGGGATGACGACTCGCTTTGATTTTACAAAAAAATATTAAAATAAAATAAAAGACGAAACGAAAAGGTACTTGGTGGGTTGACGACTCGCTTCTCCAAGCAATCGAAATAAGCGATGTTGAGCTGGAGGTTCCTGCTGGGTTCAACGCCGACGAAGGTGCCTGTAGAGCCGGATGAAGATACAGTTGACGCAGTCCGTAAGGTCGGTGATGTGACGACAAGGCGTTGAAACGAAGAAATCGATGGTGAATGTCCAAAGAAAAACGATAATCAATTCAATAAACGGTGCGTCTTGTGGTGACCCAGGCAAGCGAGAGACTAATTTACTCCCTTGCGAAGGCCGAAGACACCGGCGTTATCGCTTGCCAAAATGGGGCCTCAGCGAGGAATCTTCTTGGGCGTCAACAACAAGAATGACACAATTTCGCAGAAAATAAACACTTTCAGCTCTGATGATGATCTCAATAAAGATCGAAACTTTGGCACGATAAAAAATGTTTGTTTTTCTAAAACTTACGTCACACGATCTCCGAACTATCATCCCTAGAACGACTGTCCATCAGTTCCAAGATACTGGAGGTAATAGAAGGCCATTACGTAACATCTCAGAGATGGTTATCGTTTTATTGTTTCCAATATAGATGTACTAATAGACATTCTACCGCTGTTGAGATCAAGTTGTCACAGTCCAAAACCATACCCAGAAATCCACATGAATTTTACACTTTTTTCTTTTCTTTCATCTCTCCTTTCCTATATATTTTGCTTGCCATGGTCCCGCGTTTTTGCAGATTGAAGATTATTTCAACCTAATATATGTGTAGATACATTTTTTCCACAGTAATACAGTAATATAGTAATGAAAAGAAGCCCGGCTTGTGCAGAGGGACTTTTGTAAAGCTTGGGCCACGGGAGACGGCCATGTGGCATTCTTATGCGGAGGAGGGGAAGTCGGTAATGAATAAACGCCTTGTTAACGCGGGCGACCGTTAACTAACGTGAAGTTGACAATGAACCCGGCTTAGTTCAGCCAAAACAAAAGTTGACCTGGAAAGTTTACCATAGGGCAGGTAGGTTGGTTTAAGGTGGCAACAATGTTTCCCAACAATATCAAACTTTCACCCAGTGCCTCCACTCAATTGTATATCAAACCGATCGCCATTTCCTTTTCCTGTTGTTAAAAATTTTGTTCGTTGCTAAGCTGCTTGTAAATATTTGGCCATTATGTAGAAAATCTTGTGTAATACAGTCTTTCCTTTGATAGGTAGTTAAAAAAGCAATTTTCCTTTTACGAGCATCACTGTTGCCTGAAAAATGTCATTCGCATATTAAACAAACATACCATTACATAAACTGTAATATAGTTTAAAATACTCAATGCCACGGTTATTCAAAAGCAAGATACCAAATAAAAATGGCTCCGAAAAAGTAAAAAAGTGCTAGTGTCGAAAAACACCATGTTATTTAGTTATGCCATTAAAATAAGTAATTAGAAAGTAATCCATCAGTACTTGAATGTTAAAGGAAAACTAAAATTTCATTCGTTTAAAATAAAATGGATTAACAGAGCGAAATAACATATATCTCTCAATATTTTAATATTTTAAAATTTAAATTAACCTTGAATTGGTTTAACAATTCAAATTCAAAATGCAATACCTGGAAGTTAGTAATCAGATTTAATTAATCCTAGAATAAAGCAGCAATGTCCATTACAATCCCGCTAATTGATTTCGTTAACAACGTTACGCCTTACATTGTTAAACTCTAATTACATCTGAACATTTTTTATTTACATACAAAGGTTTCTTTATTTTTTAATTATTCGGCTTGTTTTGAAATCTAATTCAGAAAATTTTATCTATATCCCTGTAGAGTCGGTGTTTGTACCAGGTATAAATTTATTGCTGGTGGTTTAATTTATTTGTATTTATTTAAAATTTATGTTTGTTTGGCCTGATTAGTAATTTTCCTTGGTCCTAGTTTTATGAAGATAGAGCGAAGTTATGTTCTATGGTATGCAGCATAGTAGAATAGGGGATATGTGAAAAATACTAAATTTATACAATTTCTGCGACTGAAAGCGTTCGGTTATTATTTTCCTTTCATGTTCATTGTTTGGATTATTATTGCACTTTTGTGGGAACTGTGTGTGCTGAAGGAGTTCAGACGGCAGTTGCATACATAAAAGGGTAATAAAAGATAGCATAAAAATAAGCTTGTATTCAGTTTTTATTGAAAAGCGATAGGCTGTTATTTGATTATTGTTTTCTCCTTCCCTCTACTGTTTTATTTAATTTTTATTCTGTTATGTTTTGTTATTATAGTGTTGATTCTATTGTATCTATATTTTGCTTTTCGAACAAACACTGCCAACATTTTTAGGGATGGAATTGTTATGATATAATCGATTTCTTGTAAAGCTTAAACTCAAGAGTTTTAAATAATAATAAATGAGATTGAATTTTCATCGTCGGAAAAGAGGACAGTCGATTCCAAAAGCAAACTTCCCCAAGTACCCACCGCCTTTTGTTTTCTTAACGCTTAACTTAATTTCCCCTGAAAGCTTTTCGATACAGCCCTCTTTCACTTAGTAAACCCAGGAGTTTTTGAAAAAAAAAAAAAAAATCTGACGAACAGAGTTTCCAACAGGGAGATGTCTGATGACGGCATGATTCGGAGGAGGGGTGAATTCGCGAAAGAGGCAGACCGATTCATCTGGAAACAAGAAAAAAGTATCCCTTTTTTAAAATTACGGCTGTGAAAATTCTTCTACCATGATGGCTTAACTAATACAGATTTTTTTCGGTTACATTTAGTTAAATATATTATTTCTATAATATTTAGGTCAGTAAGTAAAAAATGAATAATTAAATCGCCTGTTCTAACATTGTTTGGATGTTTTAGTTCTACTTTAGACTTTGTCAGCTGTAATAGATTAGTTCATTATGCTTGATGATCTTTTGTGTTGAATGCTGTTACCGTTTTAGTAATTTTGCCGTACGGTTCACACATTCTGACGAAATCCTGTTTGAATGTTTAGTTAAAAGTGAAGATTTATTTCATTTAATATCGCACAATTTTGAGCCAGGCAGCATAAGAAGGATTCGATCCCACCCCACCCCGACCCTGAATCCCTATTCCCTTTTGTATTTTCCAATCTCACCCCCTTCCACAATCTGAATATGGATGATCCAAGGAATATCGGTGATTGTTACTAAGTGTTACGAGTGACTGTAAGAACACTTCAATTCAGCTTTAGATAGGGCAACCGCATTATGCTAGTTGCACTGAGAAAAACACAAAAGAAAAACACATCAAACATAACGTAACATAATATGTATTACGTAGAGAATCTCAATTGACAAGAGAATCTTTTCACTTTCGTGCCTTTCAAATTCCAAAATCTAAGGATATTTCATTCGCATAGCAGGTTTTTTAACTTGTGGAATTATAACTAATTTATTCAATAAAAGATAAAACACATGAAAGCAAAGCATCACTGGTTACACGTAATCAAATTATGGTCAATATTAGGCAGCCTCTTGAGCAAAAATCCGAACCATGTTTTTATGTGAGGATCTGGTCGCGGCACCTCTTAGGGGCATTTGTTGGGAGGGTAAAAGTGGAAAGGTCACTGATGAGTGGAATTTAAGATAAAGGGTTTTGCCAGGTCAGTAACAATAGAATTCGGCAGTCCGTATGATTAGTAACAAAGAAATGTTGCTCGTGCGTAGAATTTTTGACTGTAAGGGTCGGATCCAGTTGAGGTTTGAGGTTTTGCTTTAGCGAACACTGTACTGTGAATAGTAAGTTTTGAATGTTTATCTACCGGTTTTATTGCTTATAACGATCAATTAAATTCTGCCATTGTAAGTCTGGAATGGGGATTCCGTGCCAACCTTACTAGGCACAATCTGAATTATGTGACACTGTGCTTCCTTAGGAGGTGGAATTTGATTCAGAAAAATGGAGGGTTTAGTAGTGTTTAGTACTGAGGGTAAATGACACCTATTTGGGAGCTTGTTTTGCATATTTTTATTCTCTTTTTGCGGAACCATTCTTTTAGGATGAGGATTCGTGGAGGAAACAACCTACTAATTGTAAGACCAGGGTGGAGGTTTACAAGACCGTGTCCACACTTGAGTAAGATATTTATCGCAGAAGCGTTAGGTACACGATTCTAAGAGAAGGTTCATACCGAAGCGATAAGACATGAGCCAGCCAGCCAATCACAACGCTATCCTCAGTCTTTGAATTTGCCATATTCACCCTTAGAAATATCGTACGATGCTGAAGGTAGAGACAAACAAGCCGGGTATCTCACGACACATCTCACAGGTGAGAACTAATTTGGTTCTTCCTTCACATTTTTTCTAGGCTTGAGCATTGCCTATCTTACGAGATAATTATCGTATATCGCTTACGACATAAAAATGTATATCTTATCTTTCTGGTTTTTTTCCGGTCCGTAGTCACTCTACCAGACAGGCAGTTTATCTACTTAATATTATTGATTGCAGGTGATAATATTTATAGTGCATTTACAATTGACAAATATGCATTTTTTACATTGATTTTATTTTTTTTGCCGCTTATTCTAGACTGTAAATAAATTGCAGTCCATTTTATTAATAAATTGCAATGAATTAAGGTTTTTAGTTGAGATAAAAATGAATTAATTGTAATATATTAATTGGTCAAGCGGACCGCGAAATTAGCAAATTTATTAATAAAATTTTCAAATAGTTTCACTGTTGTTGGTTTCATGATATGACCTATGTGCAATGGCCAGCTAGTGACCACTTGATGAGTGATGTCTGGAATGTGTATACGCCTAATGTCGTCAAAATGAGGACATTTATATATTAGGTGGTTCCGATCTTGTATGGCTGGGCTGCAGGGACAAGACAGGTTCAGCTAAGCGGAAACGATGGAGGTATTGTTTCCCATACCTGCTGAGCCCCTATGTCCCCCTTTCATTGTTATTATAATAGGAGTCGTGCTTTGATTGGTTGTTAGGGAAAAATGCCTTTGTGTCACTACCATTTTCCATT
The DNA here is from genome assembly GCA_039619505.1 of Cimex hemipterus. Taxonomy (NCBI): domain Eukaryota; kingdom Metazoa; phylum Arthropoda; class Insecta; order Hemiptera; family Cimicidae; genus Cimex; species Cimex hemipterus. The sequence continues at coordinate 17,344,330 of CM077112.1, forward strand.
TCATTTCGGAGGGCTTTTCATGATTTGCACATTTTTTATTTAAAGTTAAAATTAGTCCTCGGTAACAGGTTTCCGTCTTTTGCATGTTTTTTTGGCTTATCGCTCCGCCTCTTCATTACCGATATAACTTGTACGAGCGAGAAATCCAGTCCATTTTCAAGATAGTTGACTTCATTTCTTATTTTGGATGGCTTTTTTAGTTTTGCTGATCGATAGTAGTGCCATTCGGCTGTTGGTGTTGCTATCTTTCCGTTGGGACCACTGTCCGAGGTTAACAGCTTAAACTATACGTTAGAAGACCATTCAGCCAATCTCAGCATCAGGATTTTACGCGTTTTCATTCCTTCCCTGTACATTACAACCGGCTACCGAGTTGTCTATTCTTCTCTAACTTCCATCGGTTAAGAGATTGTAATTGATTAATTTTTGTTCTGGTGTGAACTCTAATAGTGGGTTGATGTGTTGGGTGTTGAGGGAAATAAGGTCTATATATGCTAAAAAGAGGAAGACAAGAGAAAACAGATGGATCAGAGAGGTTCGGGTAGTTATACGTGAAAGAAAAGATCAGACATTACAGTAGAGAACATAAAACATAAAATACACCATATCATGACTTACAGTACCAACCACCGAATAGACCTAGCTTTCTACCTCGGATGAAGACACCTATTAAATCGACCAGGCACAAAGGAAATGCTTAGTTAAAACCAACCAATTTGACATGTGCGTTAATTCTCGAATAACTACGTCGGCAGAAGATTATATGGGATTACAGGGCCAATGAACCAGAACGCTCTGATCCGCGTTTTACAATTTGTATCGACCAACGAAAACATACTGAACTCCAAAGGAATAAAATAAACACAGCGTACCATGTTATGACTCTGTTGCGGTGTATACAAGAACGTATAGAAGTGGATTAAAGAAATGTTCCAAAGCATAATAAGGGAATACACATGGCTACTAAAAGGGCAAAGCAACTGAAAAAAACTCAAGAAAAACACGAACGCAGGATCTACAGAAATGTATCATGATATGGCACAGGGAACCTTAGATGACTCTTAAATGTCTCCGGGGGATGGGTTCATTCAATTAATAAGTTAATTCTAGCAAATAAACTAATTATACTCTACTGACATTTAAAGGGATTGAAATAAAAAATGTGTTATAACATTAAACCAGTTTCTTTTTAAAAGTGTCTTTTTAGCGTTTAAATATTAACCTCCTTCCTAAATTGACAAGGACGCTTTCCCTTCTCATTCCATTTGACCAAATAAGTCAGATCGATCAGAGTGTTTTAAAAAAATCAGATTTACGAAATAACGAGGAGGCGGTATTCATGTAAACTATTACATCAGAAAGTATGTGAGGGATGAGTTGTGGTGGGCCGTCGTTGGGCGGAGGAATTGCTGTGGACGGGTGATGTGCAAATATGCGCCCTTTGATGAGTCTGTTGATTCAAGTTTGTCCCCCTCGGGGGTAGATTTGCGGGTTTTAGATGTCACAGTAAGACCTCTTACAAGATTCTTAAAAGTTCTTCTCGCAAATTGTCTCACTGTTCCGTTAAAAACTGTTGCCAGAATCGACGGTCACGATCAAAGCAATCCTTAACCCTATTCTATACATAAAATACCCATTAAAATAATTACAGAACTTTCACGCCTTTTGTTAAACAATTTCTACTTTCCGAAAATATTCAGATTAAACGAGTTTAAATTACAAATGTTTCCTCAATTAGAAAACCAAATAAGTTTTCATTTTATTTGTGTGGTGATTAGTGACCGTTAGTCGATGATTATTTGGAACTCGTGAGATGCAGTCTGGAGTGTTGTACGTTTCAGATTATTTTCTTTGTCGTGCCAACGTTTCGATCATTAGTCAGATCATCTTCAGGGCCTGGGAGTTACAAACATTGTTTAAATTTAACAAATACATGTAGGATGTGGAAAAACAGTGAATTCATACATATTTTTATATTAATCAAAATAAATTAAAGTATTTCTACTTTTCTACCTTTTTTTGCATTATATAAATTCACTTTTTTCCCCATACTACATTTATGTGTAAAATTTAAACAATGTTTGTAACTCCCAGGCCCTGAAGATGATCTGACTAAAGATCGAAACGTTGGCACGACAAAGAAAATGTTTTTCTGAAACCTACATCACACCGGACTGCATCTCACGATTTCCGCATAATTAATACATAGTACATTAAATGAGCCACATTTAACATTGAAATTATATAAAATAGAGTAACAAAACAAAAAGTATAATAATATACCAAAAAACATTTAATTTGTGAAGAGTCTCTTTAATCTGAAACTTTCTAGACAGAATATAAAAAAGTTATTTATTTTGTTTTTCCAGTCAGCAGAATTTAAATCTAGTAATAAAATTATCATTTTCTAAGCCTAAATACGAGAAAAGTTTTGATAAATAATTCTAAAAGAAATCAATACGGGGCAATTAACTAAAAAATTTATAATTCCTTATAATAAAATAATTGCTGTATTTTTGGGAGTAAACATTACATATTTAAACATGTGAAAATAGTATATATATATACGGGGACCCTAGGATCGGATAATCGAACCCCGGATAATGGAGGTTTTACTATTGAAAGAACTTCCTTTCCACGATTTGAATTTCTGCCTTGTTTCATTGCAATCGGAGTGAGTAATAAAACTAAAGATATAATAGAACGGAAATGACTTGCCACTTGACCCTTAGACGTAGTACATTTTGATAATAACATCTTTTACCTTTTGGTTTCGTGCTTTTTGAACAATTTAGCTGAAGAGCATGTATGCAGATTCTGAATGAGGATAAAAGCGCTAGGGAATTATGTACGAGATTTTTTGAGTATCTATTTAGGGCAGATTGACTGAGGCAGTTGTAGCGCATAAAACGTTTTCGGTACAACGTTTTAGATTACATTGAGAAACCGTATAAACTTAGACGTATAGGGATTCAAAATTAAAACAATTGGTCCGGTTAAAAAGACTAAAAATAATGTTGGAAAAAAAAACGAAAGAGTTTAAAAACGAGGGAGTCGATTATCTTATGGAACTTGTATTGCAGGGAGTATAGGAAGATAGTCATGAAAGTCCAAAGATAAACAAAGATAACTTTAAGAAGGCTTAGACGAGTCTGGAAAGTTCACCATGTCTGAGTTTAAGATTCAATGAAACAGAATTTCGCTGGGAAATGCCAGAGTCGGCACAGTGCCTAATATTAAAGCGCGGTATGTCCATTGGTCAATCAATATCAATCATAATTATAAATTAATAAATATTATGTCTTTTCTTTGTAAAAAAATACACTTATGTATAAATTTAATGCAGTTCTAAATTTATTTTGCTTAAACTTAACTTCATTATCTTTCTAGGATTGTAATTAGGAGCTATCGTAGTAAAAAAAAAAAAAAAAAAAAAAAAAAAAAAAAAAAAAAAAAAAAAAACACCCTTTCATTCTCCTCCTTCTAAAGATCGCTTTCAGTGAATATTTTCCCTTCGTTTTCATTTGATATTGTTATTATTCTTAAGCCTTTTTCAATGGCTTCAGCCAGGCATTTGAATGACTACACCCCCAGTTCAGGGTCATAATATTACTAGAGGAAGGGGAGAAGTCGCCAGGAGAGTGAGTAGGTCTAGGGTCATCCGAGAGGCTCCTTCGTGTTAAGTGAACGGTCTGAGCCGTAAAAAAGGATTAGCTCTTATCAGATTAAGAATAGGCCATGCGCGGTTGACACACGGGCACTTGCTTCTGGGCAAATCTCCCCGCAGGTGACCGTTATGCAGAGAAAGGTTGCTCGATGTGACCTACGTAGGCGAAGCGGGTCTCTATAGGACGCGAGTAGGATGCCGTCAGATTTACACAGAGTTCTTGGACACGAGAGTTTCGGAGACTCCCGTTTCGCTTTTTAAAGAAATTGGGATTTTTTTATTGTTTATAGAAATAAAAGTATGTTTTGTGTTTCTGGGTCTTGTACGAGTGTATGTATTTATTGTCGTGAATGGGGAGTGGCTGATGTGTATAACATGGGCTGATGGGGGAAATTTAATAAAAATACCCCATCGACCCCAATCTAGATTAGTTTATTATAGGTAATAGGTAGATGGAGGAATATCGAATACTCCATCTACCAAACGGTATGAGTGCGATCGATGTATATAGGTATTAATATATGTATTAGTGTGATGTATTATGTTAGTGTTTCTGGGCTGAAATGACCAAGCTGTTGGATGCGCAAAAAAAAAGAAGAATTATTCGGCGCTTTAGACATACAGGGCTTGGCACTGATAGTCAGGTCTACAGACAAAAGAGACGATATATTCAGCATTACGGGAAATGAGATAAGAAATCTGACAAGACTTCAATTTCCTCCAGGACTGTAAGAAGAAGGCTCAATGAAAATAACCTCAGGGCTCGGCACCCTGACCCCTACCCCTTCTAACCCAGCTCAGAAAATGGCCAGGCTTGAATTCCCACGAGAATTTGTGAATTGGACATTGGAATATTGGGAACGTGTTTTCTTTGTAAATGAGGTGAGAGTTTGCGTGAAATCTTCGTATGAGCGTAATTTCATATGGCGACGTCGGGAGTAAAGTATACATAGACATATTTCATGGTATATGATTCCTCAGGTGGCACAGTCGATGTTCTGGGGTGGCATTTCCCTGAACGCACACACCGAATTGGTAGTTGAAAGATTTCTACCTTCAGAGTTGCTTCCAAGATATAATAAGAACATGTGCCATTTTCTTGCTAATGCAGGATAATGCCAGGCCTCATAGAGCACGTGATACCTATCTGAATGAGGTGGGGCCAGCTAGAAGTGCACATTTGAACCCAATCGAACACATTGGGGTCCAACTTAAGCGACGATGGATGCAAGTGTTTGAGGTGGAATTGTTTGGTAGTAAGTTTTTTTTTAAGAATTCGGTAATAAACATTTTATTTTTGAAACATCTTATTTTTACAATCAAACCCATTTATCGTAAGCAAAATATGAATAAATACATAACTATTATAAAAATTTAAATGAATTTATTTTGTCCTTTGCAGTATGATAGGTATGTTTAACACTATAGTTAAAATAGTTCAGTAGGATTGTTCGGCAACACCATGGATGCTTTTCAGAGAACTTCATCTAAAAAACAATTCATTTAGTCATTTCATAGTTCGTTTAATTAAAGTTTATTAAGAGTATAAAATTAAACCCATCACTCTTTGCGCTTTTCGCAAAATATGGCTTTTGCTCTCTAGAAGTTAGCGCCGTTTCTGTGCAGGGGTTTCAAAGGGTGCGGAGCGTTGGCTGCTGGCAATTGTTTTCATCTGGCGCCTTTCCTCGTTTCCCCTTTCTAACAATGGTTAATTCCGAGCGTTTGGCAATTGTGTTTAAGGTCGAGACAATACAAGAACATTCATTACGAGAAAAATTTTAGGGCGCTATTTAGCCAAATATCAGATCTTAAAACGTTTCAAAAGCTATTCTGTCATAGGCGCGCTAGCTTAGAGACCCGGGAGATTAACATCCCAAACATCCCTGGAATTCCCACGCAACCCTTCACACGCCCGATTCCTGGCACCGTCGTGCAAGCCCATCGTCGAGAGGGGAACTGGTGAGCTTGAATTATGCAAGACAATAGTACCCTTCAGCCGCACTGCGTTTTATTCAATATACAACAGTATAACCACAAATTCTTTAGGTTTCTAACTTCTTGCTCGAAGGGGAAATTTCAATTGTTTTGCACATAGGCCGTTGTGCGATTTAAACAGTTGGACAACAAAAGAAAAATTGTCTATCTGCTTATTAAAGAGATATTTTTATAAGAAGCCTCAGCGCTGTTTCCTCGGCGTTAACGTATCGTGACAAGAGTGACGTTTTGCACGTTTTCCATGCGACTAGCAATGGAATGACGTTTTATATGTGCACTGTACAGTTAATGTAGGGTGGCGAGCAACGTTTCGTGACGGAGATATCGCCCGGCTTAGAGGGAGACCCCCAACTGTTACTCTTCAGATCGCTGAGTCGGGCTGTGCAATTTCCCGACTAATGTCTTTAACTGGGGAGGGTTGATGTATGTATATCCATTTATAAAAGCTATGATGTAATCCGCCATGTAACGGAAACACATAACTGGCTACAATCTCTTTCTGTCATATTCCCTCAATCTTCCCTCGATCGTTCATCTCACGAGTTCGACGTAGAGAGAAAAACACAATTTCATAAATACAGGAACGCTGTGGAAAAGTAACAAAGTTTTCGATGTTGGGCGTTAGACTGCATCGCTGAACAGGTTGAATCTGCACTTTGTTACTTATTAGGTACTACATCTACATAGCGCCGGTGAAAAACATCTTAATTCAGTCTTAAGGAGAGTGCCTCATGGAAGAGCCTCCATGCCGAAACGCGTATGAGTAAGTTCAAAAATCCGCATGTGTAGACGGATCCAATAAGTAACAGTGAAAAGATGGTCAATGGTCGGGGAGATACTTGGTGCCCCTGCGGAAAATAATAAATAAAGTTTGTCGTCTGGAACCAACGTGCCATGGTCGTGGTCAAATTATCAAAGAGCTTTATTAAGTGTCAAGGCTAAAACTTTATTAATAATATCGGTGATCGTATTCGCTTAAAGAGTGAAGTTGAGGCTTGTGAGAATGGTGCATTCACAGGAGATATATAGTTCAGATGCATGTTTTGGCAATCAATCAAGCAGTACACAAGCGCTTTGTTGGTATGTAAAATGGGGTGGCCGGTGGCGCAACGGTTTTGGCGTTGACACGGCGCTCATCACTGTAAGGTAAAAGTCCCGGGTTCGAAGGCAGCGACCGCTTACAAACCTTGAGAAGTTGATATAACCTCTGCTTTTGCGTGCCCTCGTAAAAAAATCGGGAAATGGGAAAGTGATTTGACCAAACCACAGAACTGTACAAGTTAAGCACCGTGATAGTTTGGATTTGAATGAAGTTAATCGCTTGTTGAACTGGCAAAACATACATCGTTGAATTTTGTGGAGTTTTAGCACTTTTTATCGTTAAAATTTCATTAATATGCCATAGCGAAAAATTGGATGATAACACACATATCATTTACGGTCCTTGAACTTGTAAAGCATGTTTGGCATATGCTCGGGAGACGACTCGATGCAAGAATTCTCCACAATCATCAAAAAGTTCAGCAGCTGTTGTGGTAAAGATAAAAATATCCTTTAAGTTGGTTTTTATTGTCACACACTGGAAACAGTGATATTTTGGAATTAGTTACAGCGTTTGTTTCGATGGATTCAGGAGCGTTGTTCCTCGTATGTTATAAGCCCTTGTACATGTCGCTCCGGTCCTTTGGCATATCCTTGTCCTAATACTAAAGCACCTACTGGCCGGAACAATTACGCGTGTTAATGGTACATTGAACAATAAGGCCATAAAGCCAACGGGTAATCCTTGTGTGCTTCACAATTATATAATTCATAGTACAATTGATCCACCATCCCGGCCGAGTTGTGCTTAGATTGAATCCAGTTATAACGGATTGGACCCTGTCACCCTTCAGCGGCAGATCTACAATTGGCAACTAACTGGAAATAATACAATGCAGTTCATTCCACGGAGATTCATTCCGGACGATCTGGGGCTAAACAAGCACGCCGTGGGTTTTTCCCATAAACTTCTCTTAAGCGCTGGCATTAGTTAAAAGTGTAGCTTTTACCGAGGAGACGACAAATTCGAGTCTGTCACAGGGATGAAATTTATACAGAAGAGTTGGTTGTACCATGGGGTTACCTGTACGATTAGCCTTCAAGCTCTTGAAAAATATATGCTCTCCCATTAAAAAGCAATTCTGTGACTAATCTAACTAGTTTTGTATTTTTGTTAAATTTGTAGAAAAGTTTTTTTAAAAGAAAGCGCCATGGGATTAAGTACATTTCACTTTATTGAATATAAAGTTGTTGGCTGCAATGAGATGTGATAATTTTTCGTTTTCTTTAATGTATATTTCGAACCACTATCGAATTAGCTTTTCCACCCTTTTTTTATTACAATTCCTGACAGTACGCAGATAATTTGTTTTCTGAAACAATTGAAGGCAGGGCTGGGAACTGATTAATATTTTCATCTTCATTTTCATCATCGTTTTAGAACTGCTTTAAATTCTTTCTAAAACGAATTATTATGTTTGCCGATCCTTTCATTTTCTGTCAATTCCACCGTGTTTCTTGGAGACCCGATCACCCCAGAGCTTTTTTATTAATAAAATCTATACCACTCAATTGTTTACACTCAATGCTTTCTGCTCAATAGTTTCAAGTCGTTTCAACATTTAAGTGCTCTTGATCCCAAAAAAATCACACTTATAATTCTGTAAATCACATCGAAAAAAGTAATGTGATTTGTTTTCTTAATTGAATTGTTAAGATCCCAAAGACTAATTACTATTGAAATATTTCATATCGCAATTAACGACAAAAAAAATTCCAGAAACAATAAAAGAAGATAGAAAAGTTAAAACAAATCAGCATAAATAATTTACATATATGAAGCCAAATTCAAAAGAAATACAATTATTTTTATTAATTGATAACATGTTTTTTTTAATGTGCAATGGTTTTTTTTGTATTTTAAGTACTAACAGGTGAAGTTTCGGAGTGGGCAGAAACCCATAAATCCATACTTGTTAAAAAATAAATGATAATAAAAAATAAAGACTAATTTTTATGAATGTGTGTTTCTGGTTGCCTAAGTCTATGGAATAGAATGGATAAAGATTAAAAAATACGACGAAAAGATACTATACAAAGAATATAAAGTTTTAAATTTAAAAAACTGATTTTTTTGGAAGTTAATTTCTTCGTATGTTTAAAAATAAATTATTTCATAAACCAGAATAATCATGATTTAAACATAATAATATATCCAACGGAAGACTATGATTTTTCTTATGGCAGAGTACTTGGAGCGTCGGTTGCCGCAAGGGTTTGCGAGTTGACACGGCGCTCATCACTGTAAGGTAAAGGTCCCGGGTTCGAATCCAGCGGCCCTGCATTCGACGGACCCGGCAGACTTACAAATGATAATTTTTTCAAAACCACCGGCTGTTTGATATAACCCCTGCTGTTGCGAAAGAAAGAAAGAAAAATTGAATGAATGAAAAAAATTATAATTAATAGCAGTGATTTCAGAAATTTAGCGAGTTACAAATAATTTATATCTTCGTACGTTCTAGACTCAAGGTATGTTTATCAGTCTTTTTTCTAAATTAATATCATTTTTTGCTTGTTTTATTATAATGAAGAGATGCTGTTAATTTTGCATCTCCTGCTATCCAGCACAAGTATTTATACTTATGGAAAGCAGACTGAACTGAAAAAATAAAATATTACTTTATTACGTGATAATTAAAAAAAAAAAAAAAAACTATTCGACTTTGAATCCAAAAAAGCTGTATTATCATTTCTATTTTCGACTATTGCTGAATCAAACAGGACAAAAAGTTGAGACTAATATTTTTATATCCAACATAAAATCTAATTTTTACTTCGATTTTTCATTAAATGCTGTTTTTAGGTTTAATTGTAATTATAAATATTGTTCAGAGATCGTGAGATGCGTTCTGGTGTGATGTAGGTTTCAGAAAATACGTTTTCTTTTTCCTGCCAACGTTTCGATCTTTATTGAGGTCTTCTTCAGGGCTTCGGATTTACAAACATTGTTTACATTTAACAAATACATGTAGGATGTGGAAATTGTAAAATTAAGTTTAACAAAGTTAATTCTTATTGTAATTTGAAAAACATATTTAGTGTAAAATTTTTAAATTTATAATATGAACTTTCTTTGTGGTATATTTATGGCAATTATGGTATTATTTAATTTCTATTTTATCTTTATTCGGATTTATTTTTGTTTTCTGTCTGAATTTTTTTGTTTTTTCTGGGGGGGGATAATTGATAAACAAAACTATTTGGCTTAGATTCCATAAAAAGCTGTCTTATTGTTTGCATTTTCCATTATTGCTAGATGAAACAATGAGTATCAAACAAGGCAAAAAGTAGCGACTAATATTTTTATATCCAACGTAAACACTAATTTTTACTTCAATTTTTCATTAAATGCCGTTTTTGGGGTTTCTTTATAATCATAAAACTAATGTTAAAAAATTATATCATTCTTATTATGATTTCCAAAAAAATTTTAAATTTCTTTGTGGGGTATTTGGCATCATATTGAAATAATGGTATTCTTTAATTTCTATTTGAATCTCTTTCTTCTTTATTTGCATTTTATTTTATTTTTGTTTTCACTCTTAATTATTTTGTTTTTTTCTATCATTTATTAGGTCATATACGCCTTCTCAGTCCTTTTGATTTAATTTTTATCAATTTTGTTCATTGACATAACTCCTGCCACCTGTTACAAGCACTGCTTTTAGGTGACAGGTGAAAATGTTCGGATTGGTTAAATGACTTACTTTCAATGGTTTTATTATTTTATCCTTAAATTTTTTCTCTATTTATGTTTTTTCTTTCTGTAGTGCTGTACTTTTCACAAATAAATTTATTACTATTATGGCGAAATGAAGATTTATTATTAATTTTGTTTAAATACCAATGCCATATTACATAAATTAAAGCCTCCGCCTCTTTGAAGCTTTGTCTGGTCGGTCGCTAGTAAAGAGCATAATAAAATGACGATTTAAAACACCAGAGGACTGATATTTCCATTGTATTGTACTACAGGCCTCAGCCCTTGTACATTTCGATAAATTTTCCAGGCTTATTTGAACTAAAAGTCTTAAAATTAATAGCTGCTCTGTAATATAATGTCATGCAACTATAATACTCTGACTAATAATTTGTGAAGGAAGAACAAAAAGACAATTTAAGATTAAAATACAAATTTATTTCTTTCTTAAATACAATTAGGATATAACAGGGTTTTGATTTGGATTGTTTTTACCAGTTAAACAGAAATTAACAAGAAAAGCCCAATTAAAAACACTATAAAAGATTGGAATACAATGTGTTTATAACCAAAATACCACATTACGCTTATATATATATAATATATTAACTCTTTAAATAAACGAAAATATAATTAAAACTTTATACATTTTACATTTCCGTATACACATTTTTTAAAAAGAAATAAATAGTTTTAATATTGAAATTATATACGGTTTCAAATATAAACATTTAATTTTGTTATTCAAAAGATAGAATGAAAGTTTCTGAGATTTCACTATATACATCGACTTGTACACAGAGAACAGAGGTAACAAAGTAAAGAGAAATATAATCTGCGACTTTGTCAAAAATATGGAAAAAACCGTCGGGAGACTTTCAAGAACAATTAAGTTTTGATTCGTTGATTAAGAGATCCATTAAATTGGCATGAAACGATTGATTGATTATACACATACATCCCTTTTCTTTTATTTAAAAATCGTTTCAATGAAGGAAAGTCTCAAACAGTAAAACTATTTATAATCCGAAAAATTTACAAAGTTTATTACACTTTTTAATATATACGGAGAGATATAAATATAAATCTGGTAACAACATACAACGGTAGGAGAATCTTTAATAGAGTGAAAAAATACACTCAAAGAATCAAGATGAGAGAATTACAAAAGAAAAAAAAAACAAGAAAACAAACACGAAATCACAAAAAGTTTGTACATCTAGATAGTTTTTGAGAAAATATAATCAGTAACATTATTAAAAATTACATGACTATATTTTCAATTTCGTTTTGCATGAAACAAAAACGTTTGGTTTTAAATATTGAAAAATTGAATATATAAAATTATTTTTTTATTATGTATAATATTATTGACTCACGACGAGTAGACAACAAAATGTATTATCTATTATTATTCGTTGGAAGATCTCACAATTTTTCAACTTTTTGTAGTTTTTTTTTGTAAAATCATTGTTTTATTTATCTTTCTTAACTTCGAACATTTAAAAACTTGTAAAATCTCTCTAAGTATTTTTTTCATTTCACTCTTGTGTGGATGCCCACCTTAAATTTTATACTTAACAGTTTAATCTTAGAAAAAAGTATCTTTTCTTTTTTTAAAATTTTTTTATATTTTATATTTTATTTTATATATATAATTTTCCTTATATATACTTAAAATGGTAAAAACCCTTACAAGTTTTACGTAATACTAGATTCACATTCTTTCTCTCATTTTGCCTTTTACAATCAAAACAAATTATAATTAAAATACAACATAAAACTGTTATTATGTAACTTTTTTTTATTGCGATATTTGTAAATGATCAAAACGCCAATAGAAGTGAAAATATATTAATGTTTAATACATACATTATTAACATTGAAAGCGTCACGTAGAGACTATGTAGAACTCAATTGTCTAAATTAAAATTCATCATTTGACTTACAATTTTTTTTACAAGAATTTCAATAATGTACAAACCTCCTTATTTAACCATAAAATACAATTTTTTCATTATTTTACAAAACACACGATAGCTTCGATTTAATTCCGTACACAGGAAGTAAACTGAACTTTATTTTATTTACAAAAAACGTCGACATGTACTAAAAATATGAATTAACAGTACCGATTTCCTTCGAAAATTACTCTTTATATAAATCATACAAATAGCAATCAATTAAAAATATTATCGACATTTTTTCTCTATATGCGCATGCATATAAATCATGTTTTATATGTTTATGCACACATAAATTATATCTGCAACTATGAATTGTTTTTTTAAAAAAATTTTTTGAAAACAAATTAATATAGCTAATGATAATTGTAATAAAGAACAAGGAATGCATTATACAATAAAATACATAAAACTTAATAAGTTTTTAATTTTTTTAAAACTCTTACAATATTTTAGCAATAGCTTTAAAAAATAACAATAAAAAGCCAAATTCAAGCTAAAACAGTCAACAAGCAAAATAATTTTCTAAATATTTTTTTTTCATATTTTAAAATTTTACTCTGGAAATATCAAATAAATTTAGGAGTGATTTCAAATTTATCACATAATTGCGGAGCGTATACCGGTTACTCCTTTTCATTTACATATATTTTAAAATCTTTGAATACCTAAAACAATAGAAGAAAATGACGAAATTGAAGAAAACGAGACAATTGTAAAAGAGAGGGGCCCCCTTAAAGAAATTATCTTTTTCCATTTCTTTGAGTTTTAAAGAGTGTTAGTTAATATGATTCATTATAAAAATACATCACGGCGGCGGGGATGTTCAGACTAGGTTTATTATTCAATTAAATTATGACTAAGTTTTTAATTAATATACGTAATTACTTAGGGCCACCTCTTTAGCTGTGGCAGTGATTTGATATAACCTGGTCTAAGAAATTATGCTCATCTTGTGAATATTAACATCGTTTTGACGTACAAGTACCTATTATAATCATTAGAACAGGGAGGAAACAATCTCCTCGTCTGTAGTTACCCGAATAACCTAGTTAAGTCTCAGTCCATCAGAATTCTAGCTAACTTTACAATCAAGTCAGTACTTAAATTTTCAAGTAATGCTTTCTTTTTTGTGAAATTTGCTAACTAAATTTATCACAGATGCGTGTTAAATGTATTTTATTTAATATTTTAATAATCAAACACGTCAAATGAAAACAACGGGAATGATAAAATGGAGTGAAAGGTGGATTTTCGGGAACTCAAGAGAGATATTAATTACTTTGAGTCAAAATTTGATACCAAATTTTTAAGAGCAATTTACAGAGTTGTTAATGTGCTTTTATCCGATTATTTTGAACTTCTAAAGGTTTATAAACCCTCTCCCCTTTTATTGAAATACTTCCCAAAATCTTAATACCCATATTGATTTTTGAAAAGACTTACGGAGGACTGGTGTATAGCGCATCCTTTCTGGAATCTTCGCACTCTTGGAATTTTAGGATCTCGTCTAATCTCACAAACATAAATGGAATGAATAGTGTAAAAATATCCTAGACTTTGTCAGTATGAATTTCATCGATAAGAAAATAATATGGGATGAATCTATAGGTATTATCGGAAGAGCTACAAATACTTATTTAGGTGAACTTGGTAATAATCAAAGGATGAGCATAAAAAAATAAGGAAAATATAGTACTGGACACGTCGCGTTCTGCACGCCATTTACATTCTGTTTAAATTTGAGCGTTTCGCGGTGAGCGCGACTGTATAATTTTTTTATTTAAATTTCTAGAAGTGTCTCTATTAATATTAAATCTTTAAATTTACATTTATTTAACCTGTTCTCATTTAAAAATTTTAGTGTTAAATTATTTTACCTAGGGCTCCACCACCAATGGTAACTTTTCCGACTGAGGGAGCGTGGTTGTTTCAAACGTTTGCTTTGAGCGCTTATGAATGGTTTGTGGAAGCGCCAGAGAATTTATTTATAAATAAATATATAAACATTTATTTTTGGTTTATAAGACCGTAAGGGGTGTGTTTCTTCATGTGTAACGCCAAGTGGTCCGACCTGCTGAAACATCTCTCGCAGATTCTGCACTTGAACGGCCTCGCTCCCGTATGCTTCCGGAAATGCCGTGTCAATTCGTCCGACCTTGCGAACGACCACGTACATCCTTCCCAGTAGCACTTGTACGGCTTTTCCCCTGCAACAGGCAAAAAAAAATATGCTAAATACAACAATGGCACGTTTATGTTATTAATATAAATTACAATTAATTAAGGTTTTTAGTTGAGACAAAAATGTCAATGATACGAGCCGGATTCGAAGTAACGATCTTCGCCTGAAAAATGGCAAATAGGAGGGAAAATTCAAAAGGTGGTGTTGAGATGAGAAATTAATGTTAATGAGTGGATCGAGGTCACTATAGCTCAAGTGATAGAGCCATATCAAGCCGAAGGTCGTGGGTTCGAATATCACATATTATAAATCAGGTTTTTGAAAAAATATAAAATTGTAAACCGTCATTAAGCATAATCAGATTTCATTTATCCTGATCAGTCTGAAATTTCATACTCCCCGGGGATTATGTACAAGAGAACATAGCCACACCCCTCCCCAGGATGAAAGTCGTGTTTTTATTGATTGCTGTGAATTGCAATGCAGTCAACGATTCATCCTGACCGAAGAAACAAAAAAAAAAAAAAATACGGAAGAGGGTTCACGTCAAAGCCTGGAAAGTCGACCCAATAATAAAAGACAGGTTTCTCGGTCTAACTTGCGAGGAAAAAAGTTCAAGTGCTTGGGGCTGAAAATTACGTACGCAAAAAAATATCCCCAGGGCCTAATTTTCAAATCTGAGCTTCAAATTTAATTTCTTTAATCAATAAATGATAAATAGATAAATAGGTTTGTCATAAGTGTCCGTCGTAGGCACGTTTCCGTCTTAAGACAACAGAGTAGTACTGACGCATTTATCAGTGTACTCTGCCGAGAGTGTAAAGATGCTTAATTTATTTTTGAATTTATGCAAAAACATATACGACTTGTTTTTAAATTCTTCGAAATTTAGAATCTAATTGTAGGATAATTTCTGACATGCTGAATCTTGTTTTATTCGGAAGATGTTTTAAATAAAATTTTGTTAAAGACTTATTTGAATACAGGATAATTTATCAAATAAATCTATAATATCCGGATTTTTGTTTTCTAACTGTTCAGTTCGGTTTTTTATAAAAGTTACAATGTGATAAATAACGTAGGAGGTTTTATTTTCATTTTACCTGATGTACAGAGATGTAGAGAACAACTGAAATGGATACGGAAAGATTCGAAACAGGAAAAAACCTTCTAAAAGGTTGGTTTCAGTTCCTCTCTAAACAACCGTACGATAAAATAAATTACTTGTGCCAAGGCCAAAGTATACGTATCAAAATATTTGTATTAATTATGTGTCTTAAATTTTTAAATTTATCAAATAACGTAGGAAATTTCTTGAAAACAGCCGTGTATTTCACTGAAGTAGAAATTGAAAGTAATGATATGATCAGTGTAAAAGTATATTGAAAGATATAGCACGAAAATCTATATTTTATTTGAAATTGAAGAGATGTTTGGGCCATGGTAAAATACACGTTGAGCTTTGTTTAAAGTTAAACGAAATCACATTTTAAATGCCAAAAAGTACTTAGTTGCCAGATCGACCAAATCAGCTAAGTTGTACCCAGAAAATGCAACTATCACAAAATCCACAACTTTTGGCAGTTATATTTAAATAAAAAAATCATTTATAATTGAATGTTATGAACAAAATCGATCCAAGTACTTTGCCCTGAGAGTTCAGAATTTTATAAACATAGGATTGTTGTAATTATTAACAATTCTAGTACTTTTTGTTGCATGTGAAAGATATGAAATTTTCCCCCTTTTATTTGGGCTGTTGTTGTAAGCTAATTCAACATTGGGCAACTTACCAACCTCTTTTTCTATTTACGTTTTATTTAATGCGAATTTCCTTGAAACTCGGTACGTACTATCTGAGGCTTCCATAGAATTAAGTGAGTAATGACGATATCAATAAAAATCAAACTCGCACACAATATACAGGGTGTTACAGGGTTCAGTGTCAATACTACCATGGTGGATTCACTAAATAAATTGGACTTCAGTGCTACCTGAACGAGGTTTCTTTCTTGAACACTTTCCTGAGATATTAATGATTTTGTGATTTTAGACTAAAATCTGATTTTCTTTAAAAGCATAAAATCGTAATGGTCTCAACATTCGAGTCATTAACATTCAAATCTGACCTTTGTTCCACAAATTACATTAAATTTTCTACAAATTAACATTTCCGTTGAAAAATTCACGCTTCCGAATACTCAGTAGCCGGTCAAAGGTTGACAAATGGCAAAACCCTTGTTCTTTTGGAAATTCTCAATTGTAAATAAAGTTGAAATCAGGATCATGTAAAGCGTCAAGAAATACTGCCTTAAAAGACCCAGGACAAGAAGCTTTCTGTGCTGCCTGCTCACCACATAAGCTGTAGAATACAGTAGCTAGCAAACTTGCTTGAAATAAATCAATTTCTGCAGAACAAAATCCAGCAACAAAAGAAGATAATGCACAACCCATTCCTGCAATACGTTGCACGTACGTGTAATGATTTTTCCATCAAAATTTTCGGGGATTTCAGTAATGTTGGCTTATTTTATACGTCTTCCAAAGAGGTACACGCTTTTTCAAATTTTCTTAGTGAAATCTCCTTTTCCGGGTTTAAAACGTGTTTTTTTAACGAGGATTCGCGACTGGTGAGGTTATATAAACCTGTTGGGAAATGCAAAGTATAATACAGCTTTTTTGGATTCAAAGTGGAATAGTTGTTTTTAAATTATTACATAATTAATAAAGCAATTTGTTTGTTTTTTTTCAGTTCAGCCTGCTTTCGAAAGGTATAAATACTTGTGCTGGATAGAAGGAGATGCAAAAATAACAATATCTTTTCATTATAATAAAACAAGCAAAAAAATATTAATTTAGAAAAATTAATTTTATAATTTACACATCCAACATGTATTTGTTAAATGTAAACAATGTTTGTAAATCCCACGCCCTGAAGATGACCTCAATAAAGATCGAAACGTTGGCAGGAAAAAGAAAATGTTTTTTCTGAAACCTACATCACAGCAGAACGCATCTCACGATCTCTGAACAATATTTATAATTACAATGAAACCTAAAAACATAATTTAATAAAATATTGAAGTAAGAATTAGAGTTTATGTTGGACATAAAAATATTTGTCGCAACTTTTTGTCTTGCTTGATACTCATTGTTTGATCCAGCAATAATGGAAAATACAAAGGATAAACAGCTTTTTTGGATTCAAAGTCGAATAGTTTTTTTTAAATTGTTACATAACTAATAAAGAATTTTTTTCAGTTCAGTCTGTTTTCCATAAGTATAAATACTTGTGCTGGATAGCAGGAGATGCTTAACTTTATTAACAATGTCTTTTCATCATAATAAAACGAGCAAAAAAATAATGTTAATTTTGAAAAAAGACTGATAAACATCCTGAGTCAAGAACGTACGTAGATATAGATTATGTGTAAATCGCTAAATTTCTGAAATTAATGTTAATAATTATAATTTCACAATTTTTTTTCATAATTTTTTTCTTTCTTTCGCAACAGCAGGGGTTATATCAAACAGCCGGTGGTTTTGAAAAAAATCCCATTTGTAAGTCTGCCGGGTTCGTCGAATGCAGGGCCGCTGGATTCGAACCCGGGACTTTTACCTTACGGTGATGAGCGCCGTGTCATCACCTAAATCGTTGCGGCCGCCGACGCCCCCCTTGAAAACATGTTATCGAGCCCAAGGAGAGCAGTAAACCATCGGCGTCGGACATGTCATATTTTTAATAAAAACATTTATTACTTGGTAATAAAAATCAGGTCCAGTCCTAAAAAATGAAAAAGTGAGTATGTCCTTGGAATACTTACCAAATAATAAGGCAAATTTGGTGAAATAACGAAAATTTTGATTGAAAAGTCATTGCTCGAGCCGCAACTATAATTATTTACAATAAACCATTGGTTTTGCCATTTGTTATTCCGTGAGCGGCTGCTGTAAATTCGAAAGCGCGAATTTTTAAAATTTTATCTTTTGTAAAATTTAATGTGGTTCGCGAAATAAAAATTAGATTTGTATTTCAATGACGCTAAAGTTGAGAAATTGCGATTTTTTTTAAAAAACTTGATTTTAGACTAAAATCACACGAATGTTAATAACTCAGGAACGAGTCGAGGTAGAAACCTCGTTCTCGTGAAACTGAACTACGTTTTATTTAATGAATCCGCCATGGCAGTATTGACATTTAACCCTGTATACCGATTCAGATCAATTCATTTATTGTACAACTAGTTTTTCAATAAACAAAAAACAATTAACTATTAAATTAACATGAAAATCAACAAATAATTTAAAAACATTAATAAATATAAGTTAGAATTAAAAATATTAAATTAAGTGAGTGTATTTTTCGTTTTATACATGAATATGACAAATAATTATTTTTTTATTGTTTTTACACTTTTATAATAATAAGGGATGATCGATTATACCAAAAATAACCTACCACATGCTTTTATGTATTCAAGTTAATTGTTATGTAGTGTGTGATTGTTGTTTATTAAAATTGTTATAACAATGTTTTTAATTAACTAGTTTCAACGAGTTTTATCGATACTAAATTATTTAATTTATATGTATTTCAACGCGGGTCGTTTTGAATACCGAAATATAGATTGGTTGGAAGCAGGGATCGACAATACTTCCTGTGAAGATAATTTCTACCGCTCGAGTTATTTCTCAAGAGTGAAAGGGAGAACAGAGAACGCAATTTTGCTTAATAAAGGCTGGGAGACCGTTTGAATTTCAAACAAGTCCCTCCATTCCACGACATTCGTTTGGTGCTGTGTGGGTTGATGGAAGCTCTTTCTCGTGTGTCTCCTTCTTTCCCCCTGTCTACATTCCCATCAAGCGCTAAGCAAGAGAAATCGCCCGAAGGATCCCTCATTCGTAAACCTTCTCCTCGTCTTATTTCCCAGAGAAATTCTTCGACTTCCTTCGACTCGTCGTTCGGTGTGAAACTCGCGGAACTTAAAAAAATAAAGAGAAGAAATTGGAAACGCCTGATGTGAAAATACCGGCGGATTCCTATCCTGCTAGATTTATAATGCCCAGCGGGGGAGAAGACTTCGTGAAAAGCTATTGTGGCACGGGAAGGACGGACTGGTGGAATTTTAATTAAAACACTCCCCCGGGCCCCGCGGACCGACGGCGGGGCCGGTTGTCGCTCTGCACTTGTGTACGTTCTGGAAGGGGGCTACGGTTAGAAACGGAAGCCGATAAGGTACGTTTCCGGTACTGTCATCACATCTCAGCAAAACGCAAGGGGAGAGAGAACGTGTGACAAGGTGTCATGTGGATGGAATTCAGACCTTCGAATTGATCAATATACCCCGCTGTTTCATTCGGCGGCTGCATTAGCTGATTGAGAGAACTAAGTTAACCTTTTAAACAAAATTATAATTTGTATAATTAACAACGCTGCTAGTTTTAACAAAACAGTAACGCATTTTTTTATTGAAGAGAAGGTATCGACTATTTGAAGTTTAATTTTATGTATAATCAGTATTATGGTCAAGCGGTAAAATATAAACAAAATTCCAACTTTATCAAGCTTTCGACCCGCACTTCAACTACATTTTAAGCACATAAAATTACTTAAGTTACAAATCAGCTAAGTTGTACCCAGAAAATAAACTATCACGCAATCACCACAATCCACAATTTCGGCTTTTTAAAATAATTCATTAAACATAGGATTGCTGCAATTATTAACAATTCTAGTACTTTGTGTGGCATGTGAAAGATATGAAATATTCCTCCTTTTATTTTCGTTGTTGTATGCTAATTTAACGTTTACTGCACTTCCCAACCTCTTTTTCTATTTACGTTTTATTATCAATACGAATGTCCTTGGGCCTCGGTATATATTCATGTACGATTTTTTGTTTCCATGGTATTATGCGAATATATTATCAATAAAAATCAAAATCGCACAAGGTGTATAGGGTAGAAAATGATTAATGGTAAAGGGAGTGCGGTTTTCAATCTTTTTAGAAAGATTGAACCGGATTTCGAGCTTTTAGCCCATCATCAGGTTGAAGGAGTTCCACAACCGCGTCTTGAATTGCGAAAGTGTGCAGTGCGAAGACACCAGGAGCACCTGCGCGAGTTTTGGGACAAGAATCTCTTTTAAAGTGTTTTGTTCCTTTTTATGATTGTTTTAATAAGTTAAAATTCGGAAATAAATTTTGCCCAGGACGATAATTTTAATTACTATATTAATTCCGAATTTTTTCATACCGGCACCATTTGTTTTCCATTTTAGCATAAAATTTCAGTATTTTGCTTCGATGTTATGAAAGAAAAGATTATTAAACGAAGAAGTTGTTAAGAAATTTGACAAGCACTACCGTCAATTTTTCCAATGAAATTGCAAATTCAGTATTTTTCCAAATCTTTAATTTAGCTGGTTTTGAAGAAAGTTGTAGTGTTTTTTTTTAACAAAAATTATATCGAAAAGTTCTAAAAGGAAATTTACCCCTCTTTTCAATCCTTCTTGTAGATTTTCATCAAAATAAATAACTCAAGAGCTCCGAGTAGATTTACGACGTAAACCTTAGATAGTCGAACAAACATAAAACGTTGAATAACTCCGAATGGGCTGAGAATCGTACCATGGTTCATACGATTTTTTTTTTACTTTTGATGTGACGAACTTTGTGGTACTAGTAGAATCCACTTCTGTAGTATTAACACTTTGTTCATATAATATTATGAAATTATATGATACTATAAGATACTAAATTATAAAATACGTCATGAAGAAATGAACCATAATTGACTGAAAAGTATAGAACGGTATTTTAAATACTTTTAAATGAATCACCCTGGCTTAAAAATGCATCCGATATTCCAACGTGTAGTTAGGTCAGTTTTAAGCGAATTCAACAAGGACCTTCATCCAGTTATTATTTAGGACCTATGGACAGATTCGGTTCAAAGTTGAAATATTTCAATCGACTAGCATTCAAAAAATCTACAACTTGGGAGAGAGGTAGACAGAACATGAAACATTTTACCTCAAACCGAAAACTCTGGTCGTCTTAATTGAACTTTACGAAGTAAACGGATTATTCTATTTTTAGGTAGATTCGAATTAAAAAAACTGTCCATGGTTGACGGGTTCCGGATTTAAGCTTTTAAAATGGAGACAAAACCGGGATTGCTAATTAAGTACAGGAGCGACTCTGCGCAATAAAATTATATGAAATCTCGAAACCCATTAGGGAAAGACCGTTCTTTAGAAAGGCTCCCGCTATGGTGCTAATTTAAGCTTTGAATGTTCATCAAGGTTGGTTTGGGACAAAGCTTTGCCAGAGCGATGGATGGATGGGGTAGGAGGCGGCTGGAAAAGGGGCGGGGGTGTGATTTCTAAAACAATTACTCAAACCCCTTCATCCACGAGCCCGCCCGCAATACGCTAACTCGTTCTCACTCATGCTCAGACCTGGTTATCTCCTTTCCTGATTTCACTTCCGAAACCAAAATCCCATTTACATTCCTCTAATGCTTTAACCTCCACTAATTTTCATTTGTTCTCCACATTTGTAGTATGTTATAATATATGGAGGATGAATTTTGAGAATACAATAGAAAATAAAATATGAATACGATACAGGTAGCCCGCGCAGGTGCTCTTTACGCAGAAAAAGGTTGCTCGATGTATCCCACATAATAGAGGCGTGTCATGCCTTGGCTCCATACAGAGAGCTACGCTGCCGGACTTAAGAAGAGTTCTCGAACACGGTAGCGAGTTTCAGAGTTCCCTTTTCCGCTTTTTATGTCTTCTGTTGCGTGTCTATGTTTTGCCTGAGTGCATGTATTTATTAGCGTGAATGGCGAGGGGTGTGGGTGAAATATAACGTCATCATCGCCCCTCGTACGTTGAGAGCGTATGAGTGTGTGTTCGGGGTCGATAGCGGAATATTTATAAAAGTACTCCATCGGTCACAATTTAGATTAGTTTAGTCTAGAGTATAGGGTCGGTGTAGGAATATTAAGTGCTCCAAACGAAATGAGCGTACTGTATGGATGTATTTATGTGTATGAATGACATAAAGTCGGAAACCCCAGTCAAAAAAAGAGAGAAAGAGAGAGAGAGAGAGAGAGAGAGAGAGAGAGAGAGAGAG
>CM077112.1:17372088-17455021 GCA_039619505.1 Cimex hemipterus
ATATATATATATATATATATATCGTCGTTCCTTCTGACGAAATTCAGGGAATCGATTCTACTCTCCGTTTGGAGCAAAAAATGCCCAGGTGAAAATTTTCAGAAAGTTCTCTAGTTTAAAGATATTCGACAATTTAGGGTTTTTCAACTTTTCACTGTCTTACCACATAGAACCGCTTACAACCCCAAAAATGTTGAGGCGACAACAAATCCAATTACACCATTTGAAAGTAGGCTAAATTTCCCGTAAGATACTTCTATTTTCAATAATCTGATTGACATAAAATGTTAGCCAACATCAAAATTGCAAAATTTAAAATTTTGGTCATGACTGGACGTTCTACTGAGGTTACAAGAAAATACCCACAACTTGGCAAATTTCACAAAAATTTCTTCACCTAATAAGCTTTATGTTGATATATCCAGGCTTTTAAATAACGTTCTAGTAGAATTGAATAAAGAACAATTGAATGTTGGAAAACGTGAGCTAAGGTAAATTTGAATGGGAAATAAATCAATTAGAACTCGCTTTGTAAAATAAAAATGACACGTCTGTAATCTCACAAAAACCATACCAGAAAGCTTCATACAAAAAATGCAATGGTTCTTCTTATAAAAACTAAATATAAACCAGGTTGTGAAACTACTATGAAATTTCATTTTATTACCCCTAAAGGTCTAAATTTGAAAAAAATTAAATTTATCGTTTTTTGACCCCATACAATTTTTCAGATTTTTGAGAAGCAGTTATTAGAATATCTGATTGAAACAGCTAAAATGATTTTGACGTCTAAATATATACTATAAAAATATATAAAAATAGAAAATACCAAAAATAACAAAATTATTATTATTTTAATGGAAAAAATAGTCCGATTTTAATGTTTGATGTTGTTTTAAAACTCACTTGACAATTTCTCGACCATGAATAATCAACCATGAAAATCGGTTCATCAGCTTTCGAAAAAAATGATGTCAGAGCATTAGGTTGAAATTATCAGTCAAAAATATATTTTAAACAGATTTCCCCTCGCGCATCTAAGGGTTTTATAAGGCTAGAGTCTCGAAATTTAGGTCAAATCCAATATTTGACCCTATTTTTTGCACATAGAATGTTTGTTCAAATACGTTCTGCGTCGTGGAACACTGTTTGGTAAATGAATACAGCAAAAATAAGATTTTTTAAATTTCGAAATAACGATTTATGCTCATTTAATTACATTTAATTTATGCTTACAATTTTTCCTAGTGTTGTAATTTATGCAATCAGTGGCCCACCAGCCTGGTCATTCCCGTTTGTTCAATCGTTGACTGATTGACAAGGCTCACTTGGCCATTACCATTGTGTTCGTAAGTTCGACATTTACGGGTTAATAAAGACAAAAATAAAACAGCGCATTCAATTAATTCGACTACCGTGTGAGAAATAAATGGCGCACCAGGCCAACAGTTCCGCACGACTTACAAGCAATGCGGGTTTAGTCTATCCATATTCATATATTGAACTATGAGTAAATTTATAAACTGTTCTGTTCGTATTCCATAGACTTAAATTAAACACGAGCGAGAGTGAAATAATAGCGTCAAAAAATGCATATTACATGAATTGTTTAAATTTGACTGACCTTGGGAAAAATAATGGCGGAATGGGAGACATTTAGACAATTCTGTTTAGGCATAATAGCTCGGCCAAGTCGGTAAAATTATTTATTTAAATTGATAAAGAGTAAAAAATACACATACAAAAAGAAATAATAATTTTAATGACTAATAATAATAATGATAGAGGTTTATGGGCCGACAAACGGCTGAGATCATAGCAGGCCCCGTGCTTTCAATCTTTTACTGGTCTTTCACGCGCTTTTGTTCTAATTGACTCCCTGATTTTATAATATCCCAAAACATTAGCCTCTCGTTAATACCTCATGTTGTCAACTACAGAATAGACACAATCAACATATACATCACTACCAGATACAAAGATAGAAGCCCAGTATACTCTACAATCCTGGGGACGAGTTAACTAACCCATTCCATTCAAGCTAATAAATTACATTCATATCAATAAATTAACATAAGCTTAATAAAAGATATAAACATAACTATTAATAAATAAAGAAGCTTTTTTTAAGGGCAACATCCTTCAAATCGATAAAACAGATTTTTAAAAATTGAGTCTAGTAAAATGTTTATTTTCCCTAATAAAATAAAACATCACACATACTGTTATTTTGAGCCATCGATTTTATAATTCAAGACAATCTATAAGAAATACGATAAAATATTTAGTGTAGAGCCATTCAAGGTAATTTCGGCGAATTTCCGTTGTTTAAAAGTGAAGTAGGACACCGAAGTTAAGTTTTCCCGCTCTCAGGGTTGCAGGTCACGATCAAGTCCGTGACTGGAAGAAGCCCGGCCGACCGTCAGTACGATGCAGGTTCTCTTCTATTTATCAGGCTTACACCATACACTTCGGCTTTCTTTCAACCCCTCCGCTCCTCCTACGCCGTCTGACTCGCGAGAAGGGAGCACTGTGAACAGGGCTGAAAAATTTCAGGTAGTGTAATCCCTGATATCAATCATTGCGCGCAACTTTTCACTCCCGGATTAGAAGCTTTGCAGCCCTACTCTTCTTTGCTATAAATCTTCGAAACTCTTTTCCATATTCCCCCCCCCCACCAGTGGTCGATCTCATAGGCCTCACCAGAGAGTGAGAGTGTGTGTGAGAGAGAGAGAGAAAATTACGAATAAATATGAATAATAATAGATAATTAATATTTCATAAATAGCAACAATTTAATTGTAAAATCTGAAACAATTATAATTAAAAATATGTACGAATTGTTACGAATTCAGATCGCATTAGAGTCTGATTATTATTTGAACTAATGAAAAGTTTCATGACTGTGCCGCGAACGGGAGCAAGCATTTTTTAGAGGTGTAACATAATATTTTCTACGTCGGAGCTGTAAATAACGAGGAGGCCGTTGGGGAAGATATGCGTTGTGACCGCTATCGGGCGAGTTGTTCTGGATTTTAATTAGAGAACAGGGCAATAAATCACCGTTGTTGTGTTATTCGTTCTGTTTTATTGTTCAATCCAATTCGCTCTCTCGCCACCGATTCGAGCCGACATCCCGGCGAACGCTTCGGACTGACACCATCAGTAAACGGTTCGTCGAGAACAGAAATCTGGGTCGGCGGATTTGTCACTGGATCATCGTGTACCCTCCACCGATACCTTGCTTTATTTAATTTACTAGCCGTCATCCTCTGCCTTTGCTAGGGTAGTATGAAAAATTAAATAATTATATTTTATTTATGCAGAAACATTATTTATTAATTTGGATCTTGAAAAAACCGACGTACTAACGTCGTGAAAGTTTCTCAAACGTTTCCGCATGATTTTCCCGTTTCCACCAATTTACGTGCTCGAGTTTAATCGTTATATGGAAAAATAATTTAACAATGATTACAAATAATTCTCTGAATTGAAAGCCCGAGCGAAATAACGGTATCCGTAAGAGACCGTGTTCATTGCATGATGCTTCATAAGTTTCCTTTGTATCATCATTTACCGCTCGCAAATACTGAAAACAAGAAGACCAACGACTGAAGAGAATTCTAAATAAGGGAATAGAGCATCCATCACAAATAAGACATGTTCCAAGTCTTGACTTGGGTATCCACTCTGGCCAGCTGTGATAACCCTAGCGATAAGGGGTTTGTTGGAATTGAATTAATCCAAATTATAAATGATGGAGCGAGTGGGGAGTTCGATCCTTTTTTTAAAAGATGGTTCCTACTCACTTTAAGTTGATTCGCAACAATTCGGATTTCGATTCCGGATTTTGGCGTGGTATCAGCGGGTTCTCTTCTGCAATTCATGTCGAGAGACGTGTTTGTGGAAACCCTTCAACCTGATGATAAGTTAAAAGCTCGAAATCCGGATTTTTGCTAATCAACTTAATGGGAGTAGGAACCATTTTTTTAAAGGATTGTCCTGTGAAAAATATCAGGATTTTCTTGATGCTAAGATTTATTTTCTAATAATCGGTCGATATGCTTAATTTTATGCTTAACTTGCCAGGTTCCAAAAAAACAAAAACAAGTTACTGGTTAATTTCAGTGAAGCGCATTTAATGAAACAGTTTCACTCTGATTTGGACGGATTTAATTTAATTTTCCAAGTGTAATGTCTTTTTTTATGTTGGGATAGCCGAGTACATTCTGTACATTCTTCCTTCGGAAAATGTGTTATTAGCCGAGTATTATGGCACTTCATGTCATATTTTTGCGTAGTCATTACTTACATAAATCACACTTCTATTTTAAATTATCCCATCGTCTGAACCACTTTCGTCAAAAACCTGCCAACCACTACGTTACCCAACAATCATCACAGATCACTGAAGCGTAGCTGGCCACGCGACAACTTCATTAATTGTCATCGGTCTCCGTTCTATCGTATCGACCCAATAACGGCATCAACTGGATAGATGCTGGCCATATTTCCACGCTATTCGTTATATGTATATCCAGCATATATCGTTTACATGTATATTGCAGATTTTTGGTGGACAACATTGTCTGATTACCTTGAAAAGTAGGAATTTTAACCATTTTGGCAAAAAAAAAATATTTGAAAATATTTATCTTATTGAATAAATAAAAACACTATTATAGAAAAAATAAATTAATTTTTTTAATCAAGGTTGGCAAATAAGTAGAGACCAAGGATGAAAATTATTGCAGGGTGTGTCAGAATAATTTGAAAAAAAAAAAAACAGCTCTAGGTAGATTTAGGGCAATATACAACATCGGAATTGTGGATAACAAAGAAATTAGGTTGAAAAAGAATTACGTTTTATTTAGCCCGTGTTCTTTTTTTTTTTTTTTTTAAATTAATCAGGATTGTCCTACCGAGCTCAGCTCGCATTCGCCACTGGGTAGCAATTTTTCTCTTCACTGTCGCCAGGTTTAAAAAATCCTGATAAATGCCGAGTAACGAACGCTTATCTGCACTAGCTCCAATAAGTTGGTGAAATAGCATATCTGCAGATTTATCGCATCAGATTCTTAAAACGGCAATTTGTCCTCAACGTAGTACAACAAAAATCTGCCCACTCACTTTTTAATCGCTTTACGTATTACGACAATTTAAAACAATCAATTTACAATTAAAGGAATTATAATAAATCTTTGGCTGGATTGTACATTCCACATCGCTTCTGATAGGGACAAAGAAATCGTTCACAAATATAATATTTCAATATTTCCAATTAATCCTAGAAAAGAAATAGAAAATTGTGCAATCATATTTGAATCGAAATGAAATTTCAACCTTTTTAACATCCGACAGTGAATCTTTTTGATTTTAATGATACTTAAATCAATTAATTCGGCTGTAATACAAAATTTTAATCGTCCCATGAGTAATATGTTGTAAAATGAACTATTTGTAAAAAAAAAAAATAAAAAATAAAACAGACCGTGACATTTGTGAATTACTTCTCATAATTAAATTTATTAAGAAAATAAATAAAAAAACTAGTCATATAATAAAAAATTAGCCATGGTGTAGTGTAGGGGTAAAAGGGCCGAACCACACCCTATGAAAGCCCGTTGGACTAACGTCATCAATCTTCCAAGATGAAGTTCATACAAGAATACAACTCTGTGTACAGGAGTTAATAAAGAAAAATTTGAAAGATGCACTGATTTACATACTGACAGACCAGGCAACCATAAAAGTAGCGAATACTTTAACTACAAATTCATTTGCCAATGGACAAGGAAAACAAAAGAAAATTAATATAAAATGGGTTCCTTGAACGCACAGAAAGGAATGAAGCCAAAACCACAACTAGGTGCACAGTGTGTATCTGAGTTGAAACTGGAAAAATGGCATTAGAAAAAAATATTCACACACTGCACGAAAGCGCCAGGTTTGAGGGAAACTAAGTGGTTTGTTTATAAAACTCAAAAAGAAGGCGAACGAACTCTTCTACGATGATGAGTAGAAGGATGAACCGAAGACATCGGCACAGAACCTTTGTGAATGTGAAGAAATACCTATCATGGTACTGTCACCAAAAGAACTGATTACATCAGATATCATCATAAGGAAATGCCAATCAGCCAATAAATACTACTTACCAATAAATACTCTCTCTCTCTCTCTCTCTCTCTCTCTCTCTCTCTCTCTGTTAACCCACACTTCAAAATAAACTTCTTGAATTTAAAACCAAAAGATTTTACGCTACTATAACGCGGCTTAGGACCCCTTAGGACGTATATATCCTAGCTCAAATACTGTTAGACCAACGATGAATTGTATGACATGCGATGAAGTCGAAGGTCTACGGCACATTATGCTTCTCTTCCAAGACTACATGCCTCAGAGGGAAAGGATGAATCAAGTAATCGCAAAGTCTTCAATAAAACATCCATTAGGACTGGTAACGTATAGATAGTGAGAGACTTATGTATATTACTGGTATGAGGAGATGGCGACATTTACGAGAGCTTTTTTAAATTTGTCGTTTGATTCCTCAGTGTGAATATTTATTAATGTATTCTGTTTAATTGTATTTGTTAAGGTGTGGTGTTGTTGTAGTGACCGTTAGGTAATGATTATTTGGATATCCTGAGGTGGGGTCTGGTGTGACGACAGTTTTAGAAAAACATTTTCTTTATAGTACCAACGTTCCGACCTTTATTGAGATCATCTTCAGAGCCTGGGATTTATAAACATTGTTTAAATTATACAAAATATATGATGCGAAAAAAGTAAATACATACAATGCTCGAAATTTTAGACAATCAAAGTATATGTAATAACTCAAAATGTTAGTTTTCGGCGTAGGTGTGTCGTGTAGAGAGTGCGAGTGAGATATTGATGTTTTACATTTATATACGTTGGATTTTAAAGGGGTGGATAAGAAAGCTGGGACAGAAAACATTTTTGTATCAAGAGTTGGCTTCTTTGAGGGAAAAGAATGGGTAATGGTTCAACCTGACTATTCTTTCAGGATTATACGGACGAGGATAAATAGGGAAAGAAAAGCCCAAATTGTTGAAGAAATTAGACTATGTAGAAATGTTTTATGTGTGGAATGAGATGATTGTTTTGTTTTATTTGTTTTGTGTGATGTGATGATGATATGTGTATGTTATCGATATTGAATTTGATTAATGATACTGGCGTAGCTGTGATTGGATTTACATGTGTTTTTAACTGATGCTGTTTATCTCACTTAATGTAAACCATTTTTACACAGTTACGTTTATATTTGTTTTGTTCTGTGTGTGTAATATTTTTGAATTTTTCAAGTCGAAATTGTGTTTGTGTTCAAAATCGGTGGGTAGCCAGTGCTGTAGGATTTTTTTTTGTAGTCATATATATGTTGTTTGATCTTTTAATCAGACATTGGGTTGTAATTTCGATGTAAGTTGCCGGTTTAAACAATTATGTATAAATTCCAGGAACTGAAGATGATCTCAATAAAGATCGAAACGATAAAGGAATGTTTCTTTAAAACCTACGTCACACCGGACCGCTTCTTACGATCTTCAAATAATTGTATTTTTTAATGTTAATTTATTCTTATTTGTTTATGTATTTTTATAAATTTTATATTAGAGTACTCATTTTTTCAAAAATATTAAAAATTGAATCTAACGGGTTAGGTCAATAAATTTCGTTTTTGAAATGCCGAAAATGTAAAAACAATTATAATCGTGATAATTTAATTCACAACGTGAAAAATAATATAATACCTCCATCTAGGTATTTTTACAAAATCATATTATTATTTATTAATACTTGTTTGTGCAGTACTGAAGCCCTTTGGTGGATTAATACGGTGGAAAATTAAGCCAGCCTCAGTAGGGTCGGAGGGGATGTGTTTTCCACCACCGTGGGCACTTTATGCATGCGACGTGTCTCCCTTATTGCCCTTTTCCATCTAGTCGCCTACTCACTCTGGCTCTCTTTTTCCTCCCTTTACCCCGCTCACCCGCCCTCTCGCTGTTTCGGTCTGTCCGCCGGCCTTTGAAATTAAAATAAGGCCCCTTTCGGGCGAGTGTGCTGATAACGGAAGATATCTGGAATTCAAATAACTGTCTGCCTCTTTGGACAGGCTTTTTTCTAGCGCTCGGTCTCCTCAGCCTCTGTTCTTGTTGCTCCTGACGGAATAAGGTTGCGGGTATCCCGGGCAGGGGTAATATAAATATTCAATGGAATTCAGCACTGAATATTACAAGTTATCATAGGATTTCAATCTATCAAAAATAAAACGTAAAATTTTTCAACGAATTTTATTATCGGTTTAATTAGAATTGGGTGAATAGCCGGTACAAAATAAAAACTTTTAAATATTTCCATTTTTTGACAGAAAAGCGTGAGGTAATACAACGTACCATAGGCCTTCTTGCTTTTCAAAAGCGGTACCCGATAATTCATAATTGAAGAACTTTCCTTTCATTCTTAAAATCCATTGGATCGATTCATACGCGTGAGTGAAATTCATCCCGATCACCCCGCCATTATTGGCTTCCTGCAAATACGAAATTATTGAATTATTCAATTTATTCTCTGAAATTACCACGGTTGCGAATATCGACATTTTAAGTTTACCGTCAGTTCCCGTACATTCTAAACCTAACCACCCAAAACAAAACCCCGTCTTGGGATAATATTTTCTTTGGCTGAGTCGCCAACAAACATAACATTAGAGTTGTAGCCCGCACACATTTCTTATAAAATGTTCCTGGCATAGTAAATAAATTTTACCCTGAATTATATTATATAAGGGTAATAAAGAAGGGTGGGACATATTTTTAACCCTTTTCTTGTTACCCTAGTGTTTATTTGTCGCTGGCTCATTTTCCCCATAAACTTAATTTAGAATTAAAACAAAAGCGCTCCATGTGGGGTCCCACTCGGAGAAAAATATTTTACACTGTAATCCAATCTCTCTCACAAGTAAGATTTGCAGTAGTACAAATATTTTTCATAGTCAAAATTGTAATCTCACTTATTCATGACAGCTGAGAACGTCTAAGAAAACAAATTATTAGAATCGATTTACATTTTAGTGGTAAACTGACAAAGTTACTCCTTTCAATTAATTATTCGTTATATGCAAGATCTTGGTTGAGATTAAAAAAAGTCTGGGTCACGAGTGGGATTCAAACCCACGACCTCTGGAAAAAATAGGAATAATTCGAACGGTTGTAGGTTGAGATGGAGAGTTGGTGTCCGAGAGGATCGATGTCAGGATAGCTCAAGTGGTACAGCAGCGGCGTATTGAGCCGAAGGTCGTGAGATCGAATCCCGCCCGTGACATTAACTTTTTCATCTCAACCAAGACCTTGCATAAAAATAATAACTAATTGAAATAATCAATATGGTGAATAAGACCACAAAATGAATTAATATAATTAGTAAATAATCAATTCACGTACAGCTCCCGGTGGCAACATCACAAGTCGCTGAGAATCCAATCCTGATTATATGACAATTGAAAATGGAACAAAGACGGAAAATTCAAACGGTTGTAGGTCGAGATGGAAAATTGGTGGCCGAGAAGGTCGAATCCACGATAGCTCAAGTGGTAGATTAGCGGCGTATTTAGTTGAAGGTCGCGGGTTCGAATCACACACTGAATTTTTTATCTCAACTTAAAACCATAATTAATTGAATGTTATTAATTGGTTAAGTGGACCGCGAAAAATAGTGAGCGTCTTGAAACTATACTTGTTAATGTCGATAAGAAAAATGGTACATAAACTTTACAACATTAATTAATAACTTTCCCGCTCATGACTCCATATTAGTCACGATGGCTCAAGAAGAATAGCGGCGTATTTGGCTGAATGTCGTGGGTTCGAATCTCGCACGTGACAGTGACATTTTTATCTTAAGCAAGACGTTACGTTACATAGAAAGAGTATTTAATTATTAGAATGTTAACAAGCAAAAAGAACGCGTTTTTGTGAAATAAAATACATACAATTTTTCCATATTTAGGCTCTTTTCGATTCCAATTTATGTGATACTCGCTAATTTTTAGCTGGTAGTCTTTGATAGTGTACCGAGACACGTTCTTTTTGGGAGTATCAGGCTGACTATTTTCCAAGAGTTTTGGTTCCTGACTTAAACACGAAAAAAATATTTCGGCACAACATTACGACTTCAATGTTGAGTTAAGGATGTTTAAGAATGGTTCTACCCGATTTTGGATGACGTTTTGGTTCGTTGACTGTAATGGTGAAAAGACTAGAACTAAAAGATTAGTGGTTAGTTGATTAATGTCTGAAATCTGCTTAGGCCTATGCGGGAGCGACAAGGAAGGTCCGATGTGCAGGATAGCTCATCCCGTTGAATTTTATTAACGGAACATATTTTTCCACCATTCCACAATTCGTAAGCATTTGAATAATTGGATGAAAAATACCCGCGCTTTCACAGTCGGGGGGCTAAGCCTTCCGTTTACAAGAAAGAAATAATAGTCGGTCTCGTATTTTCCCTCGGTTAAACTCGAGTTTTCAGTTTGTGTTGAAATGAGGTTCCTTTGAACTCATATTTGCAAAGGAGTATTTTCACCATTTCGTCTCAGTATATCAAAAAGAGCATCCACGTTTCCGACCCCCTTTTGAACTACTTGCCGAGAGCTAGAACCACTCACCTGTAGATGTTGCTTTCGTGGCCACTCTGGTGTCAGAACATTTTTAACTTTTACGCTCTTTCGCGACATCATAGATCATATCAACCCTGGTGTTAAAAAAAACAAAAAACCATCCCTTATAACATTGGTCACTGAAGAGTCGCCGTGACAACGCCTTAACCTTGCAGCCATCGCGTCGGCTCATTAACATCTGTTTTTACATCAATCGAATAGAAAACGTCAAAATTACAGGCAAATTGTCTAACTGATAAGAACAATAGAAAAAAATAATGTAGAAATTGAATCTCCGCCTCCATTCAATCCATTTTAAAATTCTCCGTCATTTTTATGTTTCAAATAACACTATTCACAACGGCCGACACATAAAACACAGCTGCAAAAAATTTCTACAATCACTGAAAATACCTGGTAGTGCTAAATTTAACACTTCCCTACTAGAAAATCCTCCAAAACGATTGAGGCGAAAGCGCCCCGAGACCTCCTCAGTTGACGTGGTTTCACTGTGGAGTGTTGCCACGAAGACACATTTCTTAGAAGTGACATATACGACAAATCCAGAATGTATAAAATATTCACTTAATACAATGTAAGTTATAAATACGTACACCAATCCTTGTACAAATATAAATACGTTTATTACGAATTATTATGTAAGGTCTTGGTTGAGATAAAAAAGTCAGGGCCACGAGCAGGATTCGAACCCAGGACCTGCTCTACCATTTGTGTTATCGTGACTTCGATCCAATCGGATACCAACTCAACCACATTCTTGTGTTGAGAGTGCCAAAATTGGCTAACGCTCGCTAAACACCAGACAATACTTAAAAAAAAAAAAAAAAAAAAGCGGAGAAACGGAACCTACTCGACGAAACTAAGTGCTAAGAAACAGGATTACCAAAGATGCAGAGGAAATTTGATACCGAAATCGAATTATCACGGCCGGATGATAATAGGAAAATGGTGGAAACGAAAAACAGTTAAATCCGCATTTCTCCTCCGAAATGTTGCCTTCGGTGAGTAATAATCGCATGAATTATTAGTGGAAAGACGAGACGGCCGGAGGGAAAGGTGGAGAATGAAGGGAGAAGAAAGGGACCCCTTAATGGAATATCAGAACGTTGTCAAGATATCTTCTCGTTTTGTAAGCAACACCATCAATAAAATAATAATGGTAACGGATATTCGAATCCGCTTTATCCGGTTTATGCTATAATTGGAACAACTTTCGGCTGAACCTTACGTGTACAAAATATTGTTGTAACATTGTGTAACGCCACTCTTGGCACATTAGAAACCATAGGTCTTTAATTCATCAATTTATTTATATTTCTTAATACACACAAAATAAAAATAACTAAGTTGAAAAAACTAATAATCACCATCAAGTGCCACCTTGGACAGTTCTTCCCTGGTATATTGCCTTAGATTAGTTTGAGATTAGAGGACATAATTTTGATTATAATTTAAAACTGGGATTTTGCAGATAGTAAGGTGATATTTTCAGGAAGGTTGTGTAGTTTTTTACTTAGAAATAGACATAAATTGTTGATACGATTGAATGTTATAGATAGGATAAAAAGTTAATGGCACGAGAGGGTTTCGAACCCACGACCTTCGGCTAGATATGCCGCTGTTCTACCACCTGAGCTATCGTGACCTCGATCCACATCAACTCCCCATCTCAGCCTCACCTTACGAGTTTTCCCTCCTTTTGCCATATTTCAAATGTCGTGAAGTGTACTTCAGTTTTAAATCATCAATTCACTATTTTCGTGGTCCGGTCGACCAATTAATATATGACAATTAATTACGGTTTTTAATTGAGACGAAAAAAAGTTAATGGCACGAGATGGTAGTAGAGCAGCGGCGTATCTAGCCGAAGGCCGTGGGTTCGAATCCCGCTTGTGACACTGACCATTTTATCTCAACTAAAAACCGAAATTAATTGTCATTTATTAATTGGTCGACCGGACCACGAAAATAGTGAATTAAGTTATAGATAGGGTAAAAACTACCGGCATTTAAAATTCTAAACTGTACACACAATTTTTATATATATTGTATTTTATTATAAAACGGTAGGCTCGGTTGTTTAGTGATCCTTACATCATTTGAATATGCGCACAATCTCAGATTTTTATTCTAGTATGTTGATTCTGCGTTAAAAGCTCGCCTAGGCAATCCTAATTATACTCAGTGGTTTGTCGGTTCAGGGGAAAGAAATGGTAAAGAGATTGTTTGTTCAGGATTAAAAAAATGGTGTGCTTCTTTGCATTAAACTTTACTTAACTTCATTTAGTTTTGCATTTTCAACACGAACGGAACCGAGGCAAGGTTAATCCCTTATTAATACTCGCTTGGATAAGGAATAAACTAAAGATGTAAAGGAACGTTGAGTAATTAGTTCCTAGGCCACTAAAAATGGGATTAAAATTAATCTAGAAAAGTCTCAGGCCATTGTGTTTGGATCTCGTTCCTTCCTCCAATCCTTACCTTTTATCCCTCCGTTTATCTTTAACAATCACATTATTTCTTTTTGCCCCACTGTCAAGAACGTTGGAATTGTACTTTGCCAGGCCGTATCTTGTAAACGGTATATTTCCCAGATATCCCGCCGCTGCGCTCTCCATCATTCCTTGGTGCCAGTCACTTTCTTCCCATTGGTACCTAGTTACCTCCCTTACCATTAAAAACCATCCTTTTC
The DNA here is from genome assembly GCA_039619505.1 of Cimex hemipterus. NCBI lineage: Eukaryota > Metazoa > Arthropoda > Insecta > Hemiptera > Cimicidae > Cimex > Cimex hemipterus. The sequence continues at coordinate 17,385,486 of CM077112.1, forward strand.
ACTCAATACCGCTTTCAAGAACGTTGAAATTGACTTTGCTAGATTTTATCTTGGAAACCGCGTATTTCCCTGATATTCCACCGCTGCTTTTCCACTCTCCTTCAGTTCCGTCATGCAGTCACTTTTCCCCCCTTAGTACCTAGTTTCCTCCCTTATTCTCCCACACTTTATCTATGGATAGTACGGGGGACTTACGGGGGAGCTGGACGATTAAAGGCGCTTAATCGCTTAATGAATAGTCTTCGGCTTTCCAAGGAGGTCATACAAGACTGATATGTGCTTTAGCTTGAAGTAGTTATACCCTTTCTACCGCAGGCTATAATTCGTCTTTTTTTTTAACCAAGCAATATTAGCAATACTCCTCGCTTATATTCATGATATCCTAACCTTTGTTTTGTACACAACCGTCATGCTCGTTCCAGCAGTTCTGATCTCTATCCTCCCACAGAACTACTGCTTTCAGCCGTTCCTTCCTCATCAGTTCATCCGCTTCTGGAATTCCTTTCCTCACTCTATCCGCCACGCTTCTTCCCTTACCATTGTTAAGACCTCACACAAGTTGTCCTAGTTGAAAAATTATTATTAAATAATCTGATTGTTAAACAGAAATGTCTTTTCTACGTTGTGACTATACGTTTAAAATGTATATATTTTGTAACTTTGTAATTGTAATTGTTCTTTTGGATAATTACTTTTAGTTTAGTTGGCCCTTGTAGGACCTGATTCGTAGAAGGAGGTCACCTTCAAGAGTAGGCCATATGAGGTTGACACTTAATTTTAGGTCAAAGTCCTACAAGGTGCTATTCCTAGGTTCTATATAGAAATCATATAAAAATTACAGCAACCCGTTTATGAGAATCGTTCTTGAGCTCGGCAGCGAGTATCTGGTATCCTGACCTAATTTTTGGAGTTAACAGGATTTACGTGGAGTTTCAATCTTCACGGAGGTCATTAGACAGGTTGAAGAAAGGAAAAGACTAATTGTTCGGTTCACCAAGCTTTCGGCAACTTACAGTGCCATCATCAGGGCTTTCCCAAGAGTGCTTACTTTTGTAAAAAACGTTTTGGGTTTGAGGTTAAGACGGTCCAACCTGAGACGACACTGTCTGTCTGTCTATCTCTCATTAATTTTAATCCTGAGTACATAGTCTGTATAAATAGCTATAATTCTAGTGAAAATATTTTGTGATCATAAATGTTACCAATAAGAAATTGCTCGTCAGAACAAAATTGTTGAAACCACATTCATATAGATTTTTATTAGGGAGATGACCATGTTAAATGTAATTTGCTTGCCATGTGCTTCATAGCCTTAAACCCAAGGCGTTTTTACAATAGTTTTAGCATGAAATAGTTTTTTCCACTCTTGGGAAAGCCCTGATGATGGTACTCTATAAGTTGCCGAAAGCTTGGTGGACCCAACAAGTCTTTTTCTTTCTTCACCTGTCTAATGACCTCCGAGAAGATTGAAACTGCACATAGAATATCTGCACGTCGATCAACAAACATATCTTCAGTCTAAGAGCTTTTATATGGAAACAGGATTGTTTATATGCATGATATCACAACTTTTAGGCCTTCGGTGTTAACTGTTATACCCTTGTTCTACCTATTCTCATCTCTACCCTCCAAAACACAGATCTACTGCTTTAAGTCATACCTTTCTCATCAGCTCAAACAAGCTCTCGAATTCCCCCTTTAAGACCCTTCTAGTGTCATTAACTTAGCCTCAGTGGCCCTAACCAAAAAATTATAGTTTTTTCTTTTCGAGGGTTCGCAACAACAGAGATCGTATAAACCTCAGGGTGCCGGTGTTTTTGAAAAAAATATTATTAAATCATCTGTATTGTTTCTCATATGGATACCAGCTCATAAGGGACACTACGGCAATGAAGAGGCGGACAGCCTGGCCGAGGAAGGATCAAATACTGCGTTTATCGGGCCGCAACCAGTATTACCCCACTCTTTAAGCACAGCAAAAGAGAGTATAAGTTGCTGGAGAATGAAACAATTCCTCAAAGAATGGAATACGTCCCCCGGATGCAGGCAATCGAAGGAGTTTCTGAAGGAAATCAAACCTAAGGAGGCGAAATGGTTACTCTAGGAGGAGAATTAGGAGGCTGATAGGTATCCTAACGGGCCATTGCCTCCTGAGAAGATACCTCTTCATAATGGGCACCCTACCAGACCCTTTCTGCCGCTTCTGCGAAACAAAAGAAGAAACGGCTCGACACTACCTAGCTGAATGCGATAGGTATGCTAGGAAAAGATTCGACACTTTCGAAGGAGAGGACATAACTAAAACACTCCCCATGATAAAATGGTCCACAATCCTGGGGTTTGTTAATAAGTCCAATAGGTTTATGCAGGACTCGTGAGCCGACCGGGTCCCGGACCTTTTAGGGATGGGGTACGGGCCAACCCAGGCTTTTAACCGCTCGGGTCCTGGTCGCCCGCCCTGCGTAATATAATAATACATATAATCTGTATTGTTAAACATAATTGCCTTTTTAAATTATTTTTTGTATCTTTGCAATTGTAATTGTTGTTTTTTATTTATGTTTACCACGAGTCTATATACGTCTCTAATATGTAGTTTTATTATGCATGTGGACTTTAGAGCCCTTCTTCTTAACGTGAGGTTAATAAAATCGCATCTTAAATAGACATAGGAGCAGTATTTTTTGAAATTTGTTTCGTGATTTTGATAGTATGCTGACCTTAAGGATTTATGACGGAAATTGTTTTGTAATATTTTGTCCGTTTAGGCAGAACGGCCGATGGTATTTCTAAACTTATTTTAGCTTTTAGCCATCTTCGACCGGCCTCTGCAGTTTCATCAGAAATTGCAAAGAACATTTGCTAATAAAAGGGACACTTTTAATTCTCTCCCGGTCATAACTCGTCCTCCTTCCCTCACAACACCCTGTTCCCCTTAACTCTTTTGCTCTCTCAGCGCTAGTTGAGTTTTGCTTTAATTTTCAAAGTTTCGTTGGCGACTCAGTCTGAGATTTAATTAAAGGGGCCCAGGGGACAGGGCGTGCAGGGAAGAGGGGGAGAATCTTACTGATTTACACCGGCTCCAATAAAGCCAGCCCATCCATTCGGCTTTCATGAAGTATTTGATGTTGAGGGTTCACGTCAAAGGCCTTACCAATAGACGGGTCACATTCACATCAGTTGTCGCTATTAACAATCATCCCTTGCCGAGGCCAGATTAAACAAAAGAAAGTTTTAGACGTAGAGTAACAATTCACAAAATTAACTTTACCAATTTACTATAAAGTCAAATATAGAAAAAATTGCAAATGATTTGTCGACAAAAGGTTTCTACATCAGAAAACCTTGACATATTTATGAGGAAGACATTTATTATACGCTGTTGTAACTACCTCCGATCTAATTAAAACCAACCTTCAATATTGTAACGTTATGTAAACAATCGGGAATAAGCCAATATAACTCAGTTCTTCCTTCTTGCTTGTTGTAATGTAAAGTTAGTTGGTTGGTTTGGTTATAAACATTGCCAGTACAAGAGATTCAATTCGTGTTCTACATTGTTTTATGCAATTCAATTACTTTAGACTTCAGTTTCGAAAAACGTTTGTAGATTGTCTTTTTCGGTACACATGAAATCTATTGTTTGGCGTAATTTTTTCAATCCTTTCTCATTAATACAGATATTTTTTAGATGTCATCTACATATTACAAGAGTCTTTGAAATATTTTATCATAGTGATATCTACAGTGAATCAGTCAGTTCCTCCTTTGTGTTTTTGAGAGTGGTAAATGTGAAATGATGACGACTAAATGAAGGGAAACGATTCACCCCATCCGATTTCTTAAACGTACTAAATCCCCTCTGTTAAAGGGTTACGACCAGCGGTGATGCCCCTGAACCTACTACCAATCAAAATTTTTATAGCCAGTTCTCTCAATATCATTTCGGCCGACGGTAAAAGTTCGTCCCACTCAGATAAAGGGAGAAGCGGGAGGGTATTTTTCTTTCTGCCTAATTCGATTCCGCGTTAAGAGCCGGCTCGGGCCGACGGATCCCCCGCGCCCCGGACGCGGCAGCGGCCGATTTCCAGCCCTCTTCTTCCTTTTAAGTGAAATGTACACTTTTAGAGAGAAATTAGATAAAGGCCCCCCCCTCTTCCACTCGTTTCCCAAGAAAAGTGGGTGTTGCCGACACACCGGCGAAGACGAGGCCGGCTCTCTGAGCTGTGGGATGGGGAAAGAATGGCTGATACCTTGTAAACTGCATTAAACCACCCCTCGAGATCAGACCGAGTTTCCTTTTAACATAACTTTTCCAAAGGAATCCACTTTTTGCTTAAACAGTTTTCAATTTGTACGTTTTTATGTCAAACATCTAGTTGTGCCGTATTGTATTAAACATTTCATGATTATTACTTCAGACTTAATAAAGTGTTAATTTTCTGTATAAGATTCCATCAGATAAGAAGAGTATTTTATTCAATTACTTACGACACTGAAAAGGGTTCCCTTATACTTTAGTAAGCAATTTATATCAATTATCAATTTATCTTTAAAATTGCATGTTTTGAGTTTATTAATTTAATACCTCCATACTTTAAATATAAGGATCAAACTTGCAGATAAACAAAATTGATAAAATAACAAGAACCAAAACAGGAACAATCATTAATAGTAATGACCAATTAAACTATATGTATACAATTTATATAATAATAGATAACGTTTTATTTCTATGTGTTTTTACCTTTTTTTTAATTTTTCTAAAAAGGCTATTCCTACGCTGGATTAGTCCAAGAGACACGTGGTTTGATTTAGGTTATTTAATTCACATTTATGTTTCGGGCTGTTTTTTCTTTTTCTACTGACCATCTTCAGAAAAATTTGACAAGAAGTACACTCATTTGGTTTAAGTTATAAAATAAGTAATTAATTTCATTTGTATTATTATTTTATGGTCAAAAACATCCATAAGCCTTCTCTCGCCTGGATTCCCCTAGCTTTTTTTTAAAACATATTTAACTTAGATATCCATTTTACTCTCCTCAAAGGGCATGAGAAAATTGAAACTGAAAAAGAGAAACTTTAAAAAGCCTCTCTCGGAGTCCATAGGAGAGTGCGAGTTATTAAAAAGTCGAGGAAAACACAGCCTGAAACGTAGATTTTTATTTGTTGTAAATCAACCGTCATGTCGCTTGAAACAACCCTGCCGAAAGAATAACCTCTTTAGAAAAGTAAAAACGGTAAAAAATGTATAAAAATAATCCTAAAAAAAGAAAATAAAACTATATTTCAATTTTTGTTAAATTTAGATGAAAGAAATGAACATATGGGAGGGAGCGTAGGTGATGGCAAAGGCAAGCATTAAAAAAACAAACAAACATATATATATATATATGTTTGTTTTTTTTGCACGTGCGTATGTATGTGTGTGTATTTGGATATGTTTGGGCATAATTTATTACTTTCTCCAGTTATTATATTTACTGGTGTAAAACATGATACAATGATCTTATTTTATATATTGTCAACTCCACGGTTTATATCTTCTCTATTGAAAGGTTGAAATATTCCAAGATCTCCGTGGTTATTCAATTTAGTAAATTACATGGACGTTTAGGGCTACTGGCCCGTCATCAGACACTAAACCCAGAGAGAAATCTCGTGGTACTATTCACAATCCGATGGCGCGCCCATCAGTAATTTCCAATTTTTTAAATAAACAAAATTATACCTGGACTATGCCAATGAGGCATATATATTATTTTTCCATCCCCTTGAAAAATATTTATGTTCTGTATTACGGTTTTAAAATAATTTTGAAGACATTCCCCTCAACAATTAAAGAGGGGTGGAAAAATAATATACCATGATATACCATGAGATTTCTCTGTTTAATTTCTGTTGATGGACCAGGAGCGCGAAACGCCGTTTAATTTACTAAAATGGATAAAAGTTTTCAACGACGGAGAGCTTGGAGTTTTTCAACCTATCAATAGGGAAAAAATTTATATATTTTACAGTTATCCTAAAATGGATGAATCAGACATTGATTAGAAAGTAAAGAAATAATAGATAAAAAACGCCTTACGTTCGCGACAGTTGGAAGATTTAGAAAAAAAAAACAGTTCTGAGGATGAAAGAAGAGGAAAATCGAAAAATGAAGGATTCTGATCAACTCATTTGATACTTTGTCTAAAAAGTCAGAATGAGAAAAAAGGGTGGTTCACATACAAAAGAAGAAAGTATAATGTCAATGAAGAATTGGGATTAACAAAATTATGGTAGTTTTTTAAAATCACGAAACCCAGAATTTTAAGAATTGTTTTATTAATAATGATAATATGCTTCTTTTATTTTAACTTAGCCTAAGTTTTTAACACAGGATACTATCTTTAGTGTGGTATTATTGAGAAAATAATTATATAGAATGGTGTTGGATGAACGATTAATGGAAATTACTAAGCATTTCGCTTAATTTAAATAGTTAATTTGTCTCCAGAAACTAAGTTTATCAATAACGTACTACACTGAAGAGTCTTATGATCATTTTATAAAGAAGGAAATTGTAAGATAATGAGAATATAGGAAACATGGTGTTGCAGAAAGAAAGGACTTAAGATCGTGAAGAATTAAAATAATAACGGGCCTAAATCTGATCCCTGTGGAACCCTAGTTAAACTGATCTGAACTGAACTTAAAACTGAAAATAGGTTTATTGTTGGGTGGATGGATACAATGGTCACCAGAGACTGGAGGCTCCATTTTTGGGGGAGAGCTCACAACACAAAGTGAACTTGAGCCCCGTTGTACCAGGTTCTTCCATCGAAGAAACTCATTTTTGAAGGGGGTTGGGACCAGATTCAGGGTCGCTGAGATCCGGTCCCGCCCCTTCTATTGATGAGTGCCGTGTCAATTTCTTTTTAATTGCGGCCACCGGTCCCCTTAGGCGTCAGAAAAATTCCAGAGGCGTAGGTGGGGATCGAACCCACGGCCACGCGGTCTACTAGCTGAGAGTCTGACGCCTTAACGACTAGGCTACCGCAGCCTCCTAGGTTTATTGTTATGGCTTACATCATTTCACAGAATGAAGGAATTATTTGAAAATCTTTTTCCATTGAAGAAAGTGATTGGCTACTGAATCGCAACTACAGTTTTGGTCGAACTGTTTCAAGTAAATTCCAGGACTGTAGGACCATTAATACTTTACTTTACTCTTCCTCTCTAACTTTCTATTTCACTTTCCACCTGCTTATATTAGTTTTTAGGCCCCTTTTGCGGGAAACTTTTGAATCTGAGGAAAACATTGATTTCTTGCAATTATCCGTAATGATAATGCAACGAAGAACAAATTCGGTGTGAGGTAAATTGAGGAAAGTAAAGCTTGGGGGTGTCGTGACGAGGGGTCGAAACCACTTTCTTCTTAATTATTAAGAATTAACATTCCAAGGGGTGTACCAGGATTCCAACGGAATTTGTGATGATGTACTATTCTACTAGTTATAGCAAAACAGTTGTGCTTTAACCCCAAATATTTCCGGTTCTCTAGGAATTAAAAATGCCTTTGTTAGTGTAAATGAAGGAGAATGAGATTCAGGCTTGTGGCAGGGTCGAAGAATTGCTTCAAATTGAAGGGAGCCAAAGTGAACGAAAGAAAAATGCGGAAAATAATTAAAACGTGCCCTTCCGGACTTGGATGCCTGCGGTCGTGACCGGAAAGAAAGCCGCCCCCGCCGGCCGTCATTCAGAAATCGGCCATTTTGGCGAACGTGCCCATGATCTGCTGCGAGCAATCCTCAGCACAAGTAATTAAGATGGGGGTAGAAAAAGGCGAAAATGCTGAAGGAAGCTACTCTTTTTTTAGTGAACTGCCCCCCCCCTACAGCTTCTTTTTCTGTACTCTTTTTTTTCTCAGTTTTTCAATAGTTAACCTGTTCATTTAAAGTTGGATATTACTTTTTTTTATGTCTTAGGGATTTAGCCGTTTTGTACATTAAAAAATTGTATCTGAACTATGCTGATGGTTTTTCTGGAATAATTTCAGTTTTTTATAACAGCGAAGAATTTGTCACACTAGTAAACCCATAAATGTCTAAATTGTATATTTATCTTTATGTAAGGTATGTTTATGAGGAAGTCAATCAGTAACTTTCAATGTTCATTAGTCGTTTAAGACAAAACAAATTTGTACATGCGTATTATTTACAGTAAAATGACAATTACTATACACGGGGAAAAAATTCTTAATTTTATTATGTAAATTGGTAATTTGTCTGCTATGTAAAAAAGGGCGTTCAATAATTTGTATGCCGGATCCGGGGAGTGCCTGAAATCGGAAGGGGACTTTAAACGAGGGCGACGAGTGGTTTTTGCGTGGCGAGGGGGGAGTAGAAACGACAACGCTAAAGGGGAAATTTAAATTAATAGAAGCCATTTAAAGAGTAGAGTAGGAGCACTCGTAGTTCTCCATGCCTTTTTAATTAAGTAGGACCGTGAGTGAGACGAGGAGGGAGATAGCGAGAGGGAGCGAGAGGGAATAACGTCGGCTGGGTGGTTCCTCTCCACCATGGGTGTCTCTCAACCATTCATGACTTTTTCAAAAGGCCTTCACATAATTGCAATGATGCCTCTCTATTGTGCTCCGTAAATTGTTGAAGTAAACAGCCTATAGAAACCACGGGCTAAGATTCAACGTTCCTTTTGTCCGTTTTCCTCTTTTATTCCACATGTTTGTCTCGTGATAGACTTGTTTACTTCTTGTGCTCTCGCCCTCGCTGTTATTCTTACGTACCTTGGTATATACTCTAGTTCGGCCATTCGATTATCACTAAGCACCGTTACGCCCCTTTGCTTTTCTAAGTCCATACCGTAACTTTCAATAATGTAAATTGGAACATTCATAATTTCGACTGTAAGGCAAAAATATTACTTTTTCATAGCATCTTTACGGAAATAGGCACGTCAAAACGACTGTTTATAGCCGGGTTTAATAAATTATTTCTTTTTGTAAAGATAAGAAGATATACAATGGGCGTGCGATGAACAATGAAAACCTGTCAAACCCTGCTGATGAGGGACCGTAAGCCTGGAATTGTCAGTAATTATAAGGGTTGGTTTAGGCTTATGCTATCTTTATAGGCCATTGTCTTCTCAGGCGGACGTTGATGAGAGGACCGGTGTGGAAGGAGAGCTTGCGCGTTGAGGTCATGTCGGAGGTCATTTGATTAAAAGGAATGGATTATTTAGATTTGACAAGTTTGGCTAAGACCCATAGTTCGACTAAGCAAGTCCGAAACGTGTTATTTTGTTGTTACACTTAATGCTGATTAGGTCCAAGTTGTACATATCTTCTATTGGGTTCTTGTCTTTAGTGTGTGCCTTGTAAGTCTGTCCAAGCAGAAACCGAAGTACGTATTATGCGCATTGGTGGGCACGTTTGTCTTTTCAGTGTGAACCTAACGTAAAGACACTTTTGAAATTTGATGTTCTTGAGCCGCCTCTGCTGCTAGGATAGGATCTGAGGTGTGGTGAGGATTAAGATAACCTTAACGAAATGTATAACACGATCGGTGTTCCTCGAAAGAGGTGATTATCTGTGCAGACTGTAGTAAACATGGTTGTTAGAATTAGTTAAGATAAAAAAAAGTCAGTGTCACGAGCGGGATCCGAACCCACGATCTTCGTCTCGATACGCCGCTGCTATACCACCTAAGCTATCGTGACCTCGATCCACTCGGACACTAACTTCCCATCTCAACCCTACCTTTTGAATTCCCCCTCCTTTTTTGATTCCTGTGTTCAAATCCCGCACGTGAAAATAAATTTATCTCAACCAAAAACCATAATTAATTGAATAATATTAATTGATCAAGCGGACCACGAAAATTAGTGAATTGTTGTCAGATTCAAAATATATTTAATCTGCTATTATTGAAGTCTTAAACCGTCTGGTATAATTTTTATATCATATGATATATCTGTTGACTCAGTGTTGGCCTTAACCCCCCTCCACCATGGGCTCTAATAGAAATGAGTTGTCGTTGACAGAAAGTCAGGAAACGTTACGTTATTGTAGGGAAAATTCTGGTTTTATGTAAAGAAACCTGAGGTTTACGGTATTCTATTCTACTTTGGAGGTACTGTCATCAAAACTTTTTTAACACGATAAACTGACCACCCTGTATTAGGTTTTTATCCGTAATTTTGTCGAATGCTTTTTTTCACTACTGAAAACACTTGTAGACATATATACTTTTGTATATAGGCTGTTAACAATTGAAAAGTCTGTGTGTAATAGTTGAGGTTCAGTAGGTGACAAAGGAGTAGATCAGGCTCTTAGGACGATGCAGTATGTATTAGAAAGAAAATATTAGAATTTCTGCAGTAGACCTTGGCACCAGAGGATCGGAAGTTTAGAAAATCTGGTAGACTGCTTACGCTCTTTGGATTTTCTTTGACGTCTACAATGCCAAGAATTTGATGATCAGTAATAACGATAGTTGTAGATAGGTTCTTGCATTCAAATGCTTGCGGAGGATATCCAGGAGGTCGCAGGCAATTGTTGGCTTGGTTTATTAGATTTTTTTGGTGGAGCGCCAGAGTGATACTTGCGAAAAGCCCAATTTTGACAGATTTAAATGAATCCTAGTAGAAGTGATGTTTGGTAGATATTTCATAGTCCGATCGGCAGTATACGGCTGGGTGATTCGCTATTTTTTATAGTTTTACCGTGTCTGCGTTTTTTTCATCACTGAGGTAGTAGTTAGTTAAAGACTGTAATGCAGAGTTGAGTTATTATTATTTTTTCTTACAGCTTAGGTTCTTACTCTTTGTACAATTGGTTCGTTGATATTTTTTGCTCTTTTACAATACAATTAAATGACAATCGGATTCAATTGGAGCTGATTTCCTAAAAACCTCTACTATAAAATTTTGGATTGGGATCTTGTGATAACTATTTATAACTTAATCCAAAGATAAGTTTACTTTTCTCGCATAGCGGAGTACCACCAAGCATTATTTGATGACAGCTCATTAAACAAATAAACGTAATTTTGTGTTTTACCACGTACAGTGAGTAGTGCCAATATAAATAATAAGGCTTTTCATGGCAGGCGTCACCACGGCGTCGTCCAATTTCAGTTTAATGCCGGCTCTTTTTGGGGATGCACGCACGATTCGTTCGTCCCTACTTCAATTAAAGCCGGGAGTCGTGTAAAGGAGCCATTCGGATACGGCTCAATTGTGCAGAACGTCCTTATTGCGAGGCGTCAGATGTCCTTCCTCTTTCCTGATATTTATTGCCCCGAGGAAGCCACAGATATTGGACTTTTTCCGAGAAAAGTGTTTGTTTCTCCATCTGGTCCCGGGCAGCCGCCAGTACAAAGACTTCAAACTTACATTATACCGAGCCGAAGTGCAATATACGTAGTTTTGGCACCTCCCCCTCTCGAATTGCAATCTGCCTTAGACGTGATCACCTTAGATTACTGACAAAGATGATTCGATTTAATACCGTTTCACATTTATTACTCAACGAGTACGGCTCACATCAAAGCTGAAAGCTGTTTAACGATTTGCAATATTGTTTTATTTCAGCGCTTGATTTGTCCGAGAATGACAGATCATTTCTTTCGCATGAATCCTGCAAAATACCATTTTGACAATTGGATCGGACCATTTAACAGTCGAAATTAATTCTTAATAATAATTAAGAACTGGACAATCATCAATTATACACATGTATAAAATATTAAATAATTATAAAATGGATACAATACAATACTTGTATTAACAGAAAAAGTTTTCATGCTTTATACTAAACCAGATAGGATTATGAATTAATAATGCCTGTATAATTAAAAAGACATTAAAAGGGCAAAGTAGAATGTATTAACGGTGTATCTCCTCGGTTTTACCATTATCCCTAAAACCAACTTAACCATCTAACAGGCCATACGTCCTAACTAACTTCTTTCCAGGTGCCGTTAGACGGAGGCTCTGAAATTTCCTTTCAAATGTAAAAGCTCTCCTCTGCAGTATTTTAAATCTCATGTTTAAATCCATGCCTTTATTAAACTTTACAAAAAAATTTATAAAAAGCTGTCAAATCCATCTCACTTCTCGATTAAAGTTGTAATAAATAATATGCTTAATTAATTATAATATGTGGTTGACACAAGGAGCAGCTTTTGGGTGAAAGTCCGCGCAAGTGCCTATTATGGAAAGGTTGCTCGCTATGTCCCACATAACGTGCGTGTCACGCCTGGGATCAATACAGAGAGCGTGTAGGCGTGCTTTAAGAATAGTTCTCAGTGTGAGTTTTAGCGTCCTCCGATCCACTTTCAGGGGAATTGGGATTTTTTAAAATTGCATGTAGCCGTCAAAATATGTGTTATGTGTTTCTGTGTTTTATATGAGTGACTGTATTTATTAGAGTGAATGGGGAGATAGTATTGGTGAAATGGCCATCGCCCCTCAAGCTGCGTAAGTGAATTGGGTAATAAGTAAGTTTATAAAAGTGCCCCATTAAATATGGATGCCTAGGCATCAGCCAGACCTAGCACATTACAGCTACTAAATTGTGTCCACGATTTGCAACCGGTCCTTTCCTTTCGAGACCAATAGTAAGTTTGCTCGTTGAAGCTGGCGAGACTGATTTGAAACGTCAAAGAAGCATTTTAAATCTGAAATTCTCCCTTACAATTTTATCCTCAAGTTCACACCCTTCCCTCGAATTGTTCCCAAACAGATAGCCTAGATGAGCCATTCCGTACAATGAAGCAATTAATAACTATAAAATTAAATATGCAATCCGTACGTCTATTAGTTTGCTTGATATTGTCGTCACTCTGCCCCCTATTTTAAAATATAGTATAAATCAGCTACCACCCTCGGTACTCATAAAACTCTCATTCACAAAAATTATTAAAAGTAACATCCCACACTATTTTCACTAATTTAGTGGTTCGTTTGACCAATTGAAACATAATTAATTAAGGTTTTTTAGTTGAGTTGAAAAAAAAGTTAATGGCACGAGCGAGATTTGAAAAACGGCAAAAAGGAGGGAAAACCTATAAGGTGAAGTTGAGATAGGAAGTTGATGTTCGAGTGGATCGAGGTCACGATCGCTCAAGCAGTAGAACAGCGGCGAATCTAACCGAAGATCATGGGTTCGAATTTCGCTCGTGCCATTAACTTTTTTCATCTCAACTAAAAAACCTTAATTGTTATCCCACAGTACGAATAGGCCAAATAATTCTAACTACCACGCACAACTTTTTTGAATACAGATGGATCCAAATCCCCTTCAGGAACAGGAGCCAGTGTAGTTTATGACAATAGGAAATTCATATTCTCTCTCTCTCAAATTTATGTAGCAGTTATACTGGAGAACAGATTATAACCAAATGTCTAGACATAATAGTACCATTACACGATAAAATAGCTCTACGCGCCGATTCACTTGTATTAATAAAAAAATAAATTTACTTATTGAACTATTATTCAAGGCAGGTTTTTCTCTCTCTACGCTCAATAGGAACTGAAGCGTCCTTTAAATGGATACCTAGCCATTGTAAGGCATCGGGAAACGAACCAACAGACCAACTGCAAAAGAGTCCATCGAGAGTGGTTTACCAATAACAACAGTGCCATCTGAAGTATGTATGTGCTATAAAAACAAAAATGGAACAATGTAATAGACAAGCTAAACGAAATTAAAAGTAGCAGTCCCTGGAAATCATGCACAGCAACCCCTTAACATTCGCGGGTTTCACTGTTCGCGTATGAAAAAATGAGGTAAGATTTCAACTTCACGGGAGGTCGGACTTGTGTATTCGCCGAAAAATAACACTTGAGTAAACAAAAAAAATTGAATCAACTGTTCATTCTGTAAAGTCCAAAGAGACCTCTATAAGGGACAGTGTAGCAGCTTCTTCTTCAGCGTCGGCAAAAAGAGCGTGCCAAATTCGAACAAACGGGCTGGAAGAAACTGAAAAAGTATTAGGTCTATGGATAGAAGAGATGGCGCAAAAGAGATTGCCCTTGAGCTCGGCATTGATAAGAGCTAAGCAAAAAAACTACATGATACGATTAATGAAAATTCTGATTCCAAGTCCAAGCCAGCAAAGGGTGGTTTGAGAATTTCAAAAAAGTTTCAATGTACACAACTTGAAATTAGTTGAAGAAGTAGCATCAGCAGATCATAAAGCAGCGGAACAATTTCCAGCGACACTCCAAAAAATCATAGAAGACAACGGATACCCACCTCAGCAAGTTTTCAATGATGACGAAACGGGATTTCAAAAGCAGAAACAGCTCCAGGATTTAAGGCGGCCAAAGATCGTATCAGCTTATTACTTTGTGCAAATGCAACTGGTGATTGCAAGTTAAAGGCGACATTGATCTACAGACCCAAAACCTTGGAAAAAGTAAAGATGAGCTCCCAGTATTTTTAAGATCAAACACCAAAGGATGGTTGACTAGTGCCTTATTCCAAGAATGGTTTCATTTCTCTTTCATCAACGAAATAAAAAAATATTCTTTTGGTATAAAACTTATCACAATTTTTTCAGTCATGGAACGTAACCCTCCGTATAACGTAGGAAAATAGACTCAACATTCGCGGATTTAACATTCACGGTAATTTTCAGGATCCAAACCCGAATGTTAAGGGATTTCAAGTTTCAAAGTTTCAACAATTTAGATTTGAAGAAACGGTGTTTAGAAGACTATGAATTGGCCATATCTGTCTTACTCGTGGTTATTTGATGTCACGAAACCAACTGCCAAGTGTCAAAAAGGTGAAGAAATCCTAACTGTAGAACACTTACTAATAGACTGGCCTAGCTGTAATAACAGTAAATATATTAAATTCAACAAATAAATATTAGGAAATCAAAAAGAAAACATTGGCCAACCATTTTAATTTTTACGAGGTTATAGCCTAACTAAATTTTATTTTCGTTATAAATATTATCTATTAAAGCGGACATGACCCTAGACCGTCATTATTATTATTTAAAAAAAATACCATCGACACAAATTAGATTAGTTTGAAGTTTATTGTATGCGGCATTGTCGAAGGAAATAGTACTCCATCTACTAAATAGAATGATTGAAATATGAGTGAATGCGTGTTGACTGTGTAGTATTATATTTCGCATGCGCTCGGGGCTGAATTGACCAAGCTGTCGGACGCCCCTTACAAAAAAAGTTACTATCCTGAACAATAAACATAATAAAATATGTCACGAAGTAACAACCTCTGAAGATTATGAAATTTTAATTTCTCAAGCCTATTTATCAAAATGCACGGGCCATTAACTCAAAAGACTTTATACCGTGGGGCATTTCCTCGACAAACCCACATTTATACGGTTGTCGGTGGAATGAAGCGGCGGTTGGTAGAGGAATGAAGCTACTTCATTAGTCAGTGAGGCAAGTTGTGGCGCTGACGTTTATGTGACGTTGAATAAAATATAAAGACCCAACCCTTCTCCAGGGCCGGCTTGGGGAAGAAGAGTGAATAAACGACCTGTGTTTTGAATTTATGTATCGACAACACTGATTTATCAGCAGTCACCCATGTCGCCGGGATCGTTTTTAATTCATAACAACGGCCCACGAGAGAAGAATTGACCGAAATTTACAATCAACCAATTTGTTGAACTCTCTATCAATTGCGATATCTCGGTTTTCAGAGGATTTGGCGCGTTATTATTTTTATAGGAGGATTTTTTTTAAATATTGGGTTTTTAATGCGTGCGAATTTTGTTATTGATTGGGAAAATATGGTAATGGGATGATGGACGGATTTTCGCACGGGGAAATCGTTTAATCGGATGAAAAAGCAATAGACAAGTAAATACCAACTGAAAAAAATTACAGCTAACTTGAGAAGAGTTCTGAATAGAAAAAAATCACAATAGAAAGATTTTGGTTTGCCCGAAAAATAGTGCAGGTTTTCGTGTTTTTTTCCAATGACTCCTCTACGTAATAAACTGTTTATGTTTGATGGATTATAATTTTGCACGAATCTTTTTCAACACTTTTCAATATTCTTCCAAACAAAAATGTTTGTTTACTTCAGTAGCATTTTGAAAATAATTCAGTCTTTAGTAATGATTTCAACGCGTGATTTTCTCATATTTTTTACGACCGGTGCCCAGACGGCCAGAAATATTAAACTAGGGCGATGGTAAAATGGAGTTAGAGCATAGTTCAGAGATTTAAAAAAAATCGAGAGAGACTTTAGCCTTGAAGACAAAGAAGATCGTGAAGGATTTCTTCCCTAGATGATGATGTTTTGCGAAATCCCAGAATTTCCAGAACTAGCAGAAATCTTTCAGTCAGCAAATCGTCAGTTCACCAGCTTAAGACATTTATAAAAGTCTTTTACTTCGCCGGCCCGAAAGTTTGGTTCCTCCCATAAACTTTTTGTTATGAATTTTGCGTAATGCTTCTTTGCCGAAACGAAAAAGAACCTTTTCTGGATAGAAATGATATATGTATTCTCTACTATATCACCAGACGCTCAGGATAATGGCTCGACAAAGGAGAACCAGCATCACATTTTCTCTAACTGAAAAAAAGGCAATCCTGATTATTTCGTGGGCTTCATTTGGGCTGATTTACTACAGCTTCTTGAATCCTGGCGAAACAGTCAATGCCGAAATGTATCGCTCCCAAATCACTACTTAACAACTTATGCCTGCCAACTGGAAAATTGTTGGATCTTGGTGATGAGGTTCTCCCCATCCACCAGATTTCTCACAAACTCAGCACCATTTTTTCCACACACTTGGGCAACGTTTTACAACTTAAAAAAATTATTAAGAAGGACTCAAAATTCCGTTCAGAGGTTGTTGAAAAGTTGCCATCACGTTAGGAGAAGTGTATTAGAATGACGGGGGGTGTTTTAATTAATAAAAAAGGTTTAAAACCATCAATTTAATTGTTTTTAGTTTTATAACCATAAACGTGAATTTTTTTCCGAACAACCCAATAGATGGTCCGTCAAGGGTCTATACTAGGCCAACACTTTTTCCATATTCTTAAATGCCCTTGATAGGTTAAATTGTTGGCCCTTTACGCTGACATCGTAATATATTGTCCCTCCTGAAGACAGTATGCTAAAGCAAACAATTTAAACTTGGCTTTATAAAAAATAATATGCTTCTGCCACAGATGGAAGTTAATTTTAAGCAGGTCAAAAACAGAATCGATATTTTTTATCGGTGACCCGCTCTTGGTCAACAACAAACAAATCATGCTTGACGGGGTGAACATACCGTGGTCCCCACAGGTAAAATACCTGGACCCCAAACTGAACTTTATTGAACATAATTAACTCGTTGATAAAGAGAGGACAAATGATGATTAAGACTCTTCTCCCCCTTTTAAGTCGAGAATCATTTTGAGCGTAGCAAATAAATTAGCTATTCACAAAGTGATAGTGAAACCAATAGTATTGTACGCCTGCCCTACTTGGAGCTGCACAAATATGACTATCAATAAAAGGGTACAAATAATACAAAACAATTTTTGAAGACTAGCCAACTCTTCCCTGCATTACATATTGCTCACAGACATGCATCCTTTAGTTGAAATGCCATGGATCAGACAGGAGTTAAAATACAGGACATTTTTTTAAAAATTTCAAGCGGCACATATGATCGACTAAATCTTGGAAGCATAAAATACGTTTTATTCTCCTGAACCTCAACCTTCTCACTGTTACTTAATAACCTAAAAAAATATTGAAACACTAACCTACTAATAAAGAGGCAGCCATATCTGGTCGTTTTCATTTCGGGTAGAGATATTAGATCTCATCTGTATAGATACTCCTTGAGATCTTGGCAAAGGGAGTTTAGCTCCACAAGTAATGCCAATACAAATCAATTCAAACCCATATCCCTCCCTTCCCGTGGTTCCGTTCTATGAACTATCCCCGACAATCCCTTACTTCCATAATCCGTCTCCGACTAAACCATAATAGTCTGCCTGTCCACCTTTATAAAATCAATGTCCTTAATTCCCCTTACTGCTCTTCCAACAACTTAGTAATGGCCAATACCAACCACGTCCTTCTTGAGTGCCCTCTTACCGCCTCAGGCCGAGAAGCATTTTACAGATCGCTAATCCCATCACAGTGACCAATCTCCTATGCTAATCCCACAGATCTGATATAATTGAACCCTTAATTAAATACATCTACCGCAACAAAAACATAGTATAACAAATGTAAAAAAAAGAGAATTCTTTTTTTAAAGAAAATTATCCATAATTCCAACCATTGGCTAATATGATAAACATAAGGCCAGAAGTTAGCTTTCCTTAAAGGAAGGTTAAAAAAAAAAACAAAAAAAACCCTACTAATTTGTTAATTTATTAAATTGTCAATTTATCTCTAATTTGTGAAACTACCTTATTTATTTTAAACTAAATATTTCACTCTATTTACGATATTAGACCAATTTTCGGAATTAATTTTTTTTTGCTGACATTTGTTATAACTGTTGTTCTTGGTAAAATTAATAATTAGTTCAATACTTTCTAAAAGGATAGTTCCTACTCACAGTAAGTTGTTTTGCAACGATCCGGATTTCGAGCATTTTAGCTCATCATCAGGTTGAAGGACTTGTCGACGTGCATTGCCAAAGTGAAACCGCTGATACCTCCGCCAACGCGACGTTCGAATTA
This sequence comes from Cimex hemipterus, assembly GCA_039619505.1. NCBI lineage: Eukaryota > Metazoa > Arthropoda > Insecta > Hemiptera > Cimicidae > Cimex > Cimex hemipterus. Next base: position 17,404,194 of record CM077112.1, read on the forward strand.
ACAGTTGATTTTTTAATGACGCTCAATTTGAACATGCGAAACGCGCCAATTTCAATACAAATAAATATTAGAATAAAAATAAAAGCAATTAAAATAATTGGTTTAATTATTTTTATTAATTTTTAAGGCCGTTTTAACGGCTAAGGTCATTTCTCGCACTAACATCCAAACATTCTATTTTAGGTTAGCTATATCTCTTCTGAGTGCTATAAAACTCCAAACATCCACTCGTAATCTAATTTATCCTACTGCCATCCAAGCTTTGATTTTCTTTTTCAAATTCTTAATTCGGAGGGCCAAGTTACATTAAATTTAATAAAATTATAAAATTTATTTCTGTTTCTTTTTTAAAATCAAAATTGTGAATGTTTTCCATAAATTAAAATTTCCCCATAGGCTTGTATGGCTAATAATAATAATAATAATGGAGTCAGACAAGCAACAGTCTCAGCGTGATTGTGATTCCTTTTATTCTTCCATTCAAGTATGATAACTAATTCTACATAACAATAATAAGAAACAAAACACAATAACTTTTTTTTTTTGAAGGGGCTATTTTTCTTATTTAAATTGCGATATTGGGCATTGTAGTTCATTACCCCGCAATTTGTATTGTCTTCCATTTTATTTTTACGCTCCGGCAGCCTCAAAAGCTTCTGAAAAAAGAAATCATGCGCGCACAACTCTCATGCAGACATTAGCAGGCATTCAATGGTAAAATGGGAAAAGGTCTAAATTTCATTGTAAATTCCAATAAATTTGAGAAAACTGAGAAGCGCTCTCGAAAGGTTGAGCCTTTGCCTAAAGGGTTGTAAAGTGGGGCAGTCGACCAAAATATGTTTTACTGTCAAAATGATGCGTTCTCCGCTTCGCGTACATCGAGGACAAGTTGGAAGGTTGTTCCCTATTAAAAGTCTATTATGAATTAACCTGATATGATTTGGATGTTTGATACTATTCATATACATATTTAAAATGGGAGGTATATCAAAATCTGTTATATTATTTCAGTTTCAGTTTCTCAAAAATACCGTAATGATTTTGCTAATGCAAATGATTTGTTAAAGTAAAGATAAATGTGTTTTTCGTGAACATTTTCCCATCGGCGCGGACATAAATGTTTTTCAGGTGTACAGAAATGTGTTAAAAGCAAAAGAGGACGCATAGGGCCCCGCCACTTTCCCTCAAAAATATATGTGTACGCAAATTTCTCATTGGTAGAAAATATCTTGACAAATGAGTCAATAATATCTAAAAACCCAATAGATGGTTTATGATTATCTCAAAACGTTTACATGCTTTTAGTTTTATCTTCAATTTTTATTTTGTTATATATTGGATTTTGAATCAATATTTTTTATTACCCTAACTAAAATGTTATATAGCTCCGCACTCACTCCACCATTCATCGTTTATATTTTAATTTTTTTTAAAAATTGTTAATAAGTTTTGTAATGTTCCGGGTAATGTTATAAAGTTTCTATGAAAAGACCTCAGGGCTATTATTTATTTATTTTGTATGTCGGTTTTATAATGTATTTTGCATTTCTTACATTTTACTTTGTTTTCTCAGAGACTTTCTTAAAGTTATTTAATTTTCTATAGATTTAGATTTAAATAAATATACAAAGCAGGTACAGCGATTAGATTAAACTCTTTAAAAAGTGATTTACAACTCTGTCTTTACTTTAGGCCAATTATTATTAAAAATGCTTGTTTAAAAATCTATTATAACATTTTTAATGTTCACGAATATATTGTCTACAACCCAAGCTCTTGGGTAACGGTGCACCTGTACGACAAATTGCGGTTCAAAAAGTGCAAATGCATAAAAAAAAAGTTCTCTGTAATTTTAAATGCCACCACTGCAACCTACGTGCTAATAAAAAAAAATTTTCTGATCGAATCTGATGGTATTGATTTAACTATCAATCAATTATTACTTTGTGAGAAATTACAAGTTAGTAAGGAAAATCCAGGCCGGTTATTTATTTTAAAATTTCCTCTCTACAACAAACGATTCAATATATTTCCTTCAAAGCTCTTGAAAATCATAAATTCTTGTGTAATAAATTATCCACTTTAACGAACTGCACTTATTATACATTACTTACTTATTACATGTAGTCTAGGTAAAGTTTATAGTAAAGTTGGAATATACACGTTAACTAAAAAGTTGATTATTCTAAATAATTCAATTAATTAATAAAGGTAAAAAAGGCAGCGTCAAGAGCGGGATTCGAACCCACGACCTTCCGTTAGATACACTGCCGTTCTATCACTTGAGCTATCGTGACCTCGATCCGCTCGGACACTGACTTCCCATCCCAACCCCACCTTTCCAATTTTCCCTCCTATTTTTTCGAATGTAGTGTAATCTATTTGATTCTCGGCGACAAATGAAATGGACGCGGAGAGCTTTAGTGAAGATATATTTAATTTTAACTTATTAAATTTACTAGTTTTCGTGGTCCGCTTGAACAATTCATATCTTTAAATTAATTAAGGTTTTCAGTTGAGACAAAAAAGTCAGTGTCACGAGCGGCAAAAAGAAAGGAAAGTTAAAAAAAAGTGGGGTTTAAATGGGAAGTGTCAGAGTGGATCGACGGCTCAAGTGGTATATCAGCGGCGTATCTAGTCGAAGATCGTGTGTTCGAATCCTGCTCGTCACACTGACTTTTTTTATCTATTAAAAATTTTAATTGAAAAATATTAACTCTTCAAGCGGACCACGAAAACTAGCGAATTTTGTAAAATCCATATTTGCTTAGTGGCCTTAATGAACCATATTAATTATTCAAATTATTTATTCTTTCTATTTAAGGTTTTTAGTTAAAAAATTAGTGTCGAGAGCGAGATTCGAAGGAATATTCTTAAGGCTTAGCCGAAAATCGTGGGTTCGTATCCCCCCAGTAACGCTAATTTTTCATCTCAACCGAAAACCTTTAATAAAAAGAATAGTTAATTGGAATTTTGTACAACGGATTTCTACACTTTAAAGGCAAAAAATACATTTCTATCAGTATTAAAATTTTTTAAAATAAAATTGAATTATTTCCCATTGTTAACGAAAATCAATTATTTGAAATACGTACCTCCGGAAATACTAGCATAATCTTAATGTCATATTCGTTATTAAATATGTATGGTAGGTCTTATTTGAAAAAAATTAAATTTATAGACCATTTACTACTGTGATAATTATGAAACAAAAAAAAGAGAGAGCACTTATTATAGACCCTTTTTGCACAGGCACACGGACACCTACTGGCTCTGTCTTCGCTCGAGGGGTTATGTGCGTTATTCGACGTTTCGACATTACGTCATCTTCAGTGAAGAACCCGCGAACTCAAACTCAATAACTCAAACAAAACCCCATCATTTATTATTATAGATCTTTAGGAAACTATGAGAAGATGGGTTACCATTTAAAAATTGTTTTCTAGAAATGATGGTATTCGCCGTAGAAAATAGACATCATGCATATTGAAAATTTGCATTGGTTCGTAATAAAAATAAGTTTACCTTGTAGTATTTTAACTGAGGGGAGAGAGTGAGTGAGAGAGGGAGAGAGAGAGAGAGAGAGTGGCCATGTAGGTGTGCGTGCGAAGCAGAATGTGTACGACATAGCTGTGTAGAAGGCTGGAGAGTTGGAAGTTGCGGGGGGGGGCGGGCCTGTGTTCCCTGTTCCTGTAATGGAGCGGTACTTGGTCCATTATGGTGACCAGTGAAAGGGACGGCTTAGCAAGAAATGTTGGAAACTAGCATGTGATCATTAATCCACCTTAGACGGATAATTTAAAACAAACATTTGAAACCCCAACCCCATTCAAAATGGTAATTATTTTCCGATGATTTTTTTGTTACATTTAAAAATGTTATAAATTTTAAGTATTTTCTTTACATATCGCTGCGAACAAAGGATACAATAAACGTTCAGTATCATTTAGCAATTTCCTCCCTCACAAGTTGTAATGTGTGTTTTATAACTTCGACACCATAATTTGAGGTTAATTAAATTCAATATTTTAGCACATTTGACGTAATTATTTTTATTCGACCAACTTTGTAAATGAACGTGAATTATAAAAAAAAAAACTATACGGAACTTGTGTAAATAAACCAGGAGCCGTATTTCTCCGAAGTTTTAGTGCGCTCAACGGGATAACTGTGGTATATAGTATACTGATATGCTGTTAAAATCTTCCGGAAGGGAACATATATCGATATAAGTTTACACCTGCAACCTCGCCGGCTGCCCTCGTTAACTGAGAGCCCCTTCAAAACCTATTTTCTGTAATACCTTGTTAACTGACTTTAACGATTTCCCTACTTTTATGAAATTTAGCGAAATTATTTATGCCCCAAAGTAGCCGTTATCGAAAAAGGTAACACCATATAAAACTTATTTACCTATTTCAGAAATTTTTTTGTCTTCTTTGTGCTTGTATTTACATGCTAGCATATAAAAGAAAAGTCGTAGTAATAACTCTTTACACCAAGTCGACTAATTTGGACGTTCTATTCACATAAGTTTTAGTAACTTTGCTTGTTTTGACGTTTACATCTCCAACAGCATCGGTTGAAAGAAGCTTCTTTAGAGAATTTCCATCTTCCGAGAAAAACACTAGTAATATTCTAATTGAGCGGTTATGATGTTATTATTGACTGGTGTATTTTTAGAAATGAATAAAAGCTCTGACAAAAATGCTTTATGAAAAAGTCACATTGAAATTTGACAAAAAATTAATAAAGTAATAAAGTTCATATAAGTTGATCAATTTTTCACTACTAAATATTATCCGTTTTTATTGAATTGTGAATATAAGTAAGCGTTAAATAAAATAGCAAAATATCTGTGTATTTATCAATTATTGCAAGGAGTTCAAATTATACACTCGTACTTATTGAATGTTTACTAGTTTCGTGGTCCGTTTGACTAAGTAGTAATTAATTAAGGTTTTTAGTTCAGATAAAAAAGCAGTGTCACGAGCGGGATTCGAACCCAGGATCTTCGGCTAGATACGACTTGAGCTATCGTGACCTCGAACCACTCGGACACTAACTTCCCATCTCAATCCCACCTTTCGAATTTTCCCTCTTTTATGCCGCTGGACCATCTCATATCTCAATTAATTAAGGTAGGAAAGGTGGTAGAGCAGCGGCGAGGCGTACCTAGCGAATCCCGCTCCTTTTTTCCTTTAGTGGCATCATGAACTTTGCATATATTGCATATTGTGTATTCTTTTTTTTGGGGGGGGGAGGAGAAGAGTATTGTGAAAAAAAAGGCCAGAGGCGACGGCGGGCATCGATCCCGAGATCCACTAGCCGAGAGTCTCTCACGCTAACCACTCGGCAACCGCAGCCCCAATGAAAGAACGCGGGTTCGAATCCCACTCGTGACACTGACTTTTTTATCTCAACCAAAAATCTTAACTTGATTGTTTTTATCTAAAAAACAAGTAGACTTAAGCGAATCAAACTTGACATTCATACATTTCCTATTAACAAACCGATAACGAAGAAAATCAACTCGGAAATTAACTATGCAAAGTATTTATGAAGGGCTATACATCGAAAGCTTTGTGAGCGAACTGAGCTACTTTCTTTCAAAATTGGCCTTATACTTGATTTTTTAAAATACAAAATCATAGAGGGTACTTTCAAAATCTTATCGATAACTCGTCTGGTTTCGCGAACAGTTAAAATCCCCACTGATTATCATCATTCAACGAAAAAATACGTTCATGAGCTTACCGCTTCCTTATTAAGTCTGTTACAGAATCCATCGGGAAAAACGTTCAGTTGTTGATATAGGTGGCAGTGGGGAACAGTCAAAAAGCCGTTTCACATTCATGGATTGTGTGGTTATTTGTGTTATGAACCTTGAACGTTAAGACCGAAATTTTCGCTCACTGAATCCGTTCAAGAATTCACAACCTGTTTTTTCAAGGTTAAGTCGAGGAAATAAGGTATTCCATTTCTTAGGAAATGTAGAATTTATTTGTAAAGCTCGTATCATCCAGATATCAAGGCTGCCAGATTTACCTGTACGAAGAGAAAGGATGAAGATGAACCGAGTCGGAAAAGGCAAGGATAAAGGCGAGAAAGCAAGCCTGTCCAAAAATCAATTCTCCTGTCCGTTCTAAATCCGGGCACAGGAAAATTGCCTTGTAATACTCCCTGAATATGTATAACAAAAAATCAAAATTCACGTCTAATAGCGAGATAAAGAACAATAATAATAATATTTTTTAAATATTAATTTTTTACGATCTAAGGCAAGAGTTTATAACGCAAGATGTATTTCAAGAGATATTCAGTTTCGGCGATAAAACCCAAACGTGCACTGTCGGTGGATTCATGGCAAAGCAATAAAACTGTTCCACTCGACTAAATAACATCAAATGTGCCGTGTTCAAACAAATCCGAGGCTCGTTTTGAATTCAAAACAGGTTTACTTCGTTTTTTTCCTAAATCCAATGTTTAACAATAGGATGGATTTTGAAAATGATTAACGTTTTAATTGGTACCTAAAAATGAGTTATGAAACTGGATCATAATTAAAAGGAGTTTTAATTAGCGAAAAAAGTTTTCAACTCTTCATACAGATACGGTTTAATTTCGATGCTAATGAGAAATAAATAAAGGAATAGGACTTTGCATCAACATCGACTAATTATAAAAAAATCGTCCTTTGACTGAAGGTACATGAAGTTCACATTTAATCTCTGTCAACGACAACAAAGTTTGTCATTAAAAAAGAACCATTTCCAAAAATCACAGAAAATGTTGATGAATTTTGATGAAATTATTAGTTTTTCTACTAAAAAAACCTACAAAAAATTAACGATTTTCAATTCACTCTGTTACTTATTGAACAACCTTAGGTGGATTTAATGTTATATGACACTCATGTAAAATAGTAATGACTTGAAATAGAGTGTCAAGGGAAAATGATGTTGTCTGTATTCAGACGCAGGTCTGGAGGGGTCACGAAAAGGCGGACGGGACGTACCAACGTAACCACCGCGATCCTCTGACGGTAAAAATCCAATAAAAGAAGGTAACAGCTTCGGTGGGCAGAAAAAGCTCGCACGTTTTAAGAGGACGCTTCTGGTTCTCCTGGACTTTACTAAAGCCCCTTGATACAGTAGATTCTTTTCTCCTTGCTAAACTGAAAACGTTATCCTTTACGCGCAGTGTCCTCAATTGGTTTCTATCTTTCCTTTCAGATCGTTCTATCCATCCAAAATAAACGCTCATCTTACCTACAGCACATTATTTCTGGAGTCCTCAAGGGTCAAGTATCTCTACTTCCCTTGTTTGTTCTTACATTAACCATCTGTAATCACACGCTGCCAAACTTACGTTTCTTTTCCACATGTTGATTTACAAGCTACAATTGTAAAAATACAGGAGACTTCAATTCAATTGTCGCCTGGGGTTAAACTTGTGTAGAAAAGTCTCAGATCAATGTGCTTGCATCCTCCTCCAATCCTTAACTTTTATCACTCCGTTTGTTATTAACAACCATCCTTTTCATTCAGTACCGCTGTCAAGAACGTTGGAATTGTACTTTGCCAGACCTTATCTTGGAAACGGCATATTTCCCAGATATTCCGCAGCTGCTTTTCCACCCTCCTTCAGTCCCGTCATGCCAGTCACTTATTTCCCCATTAGTACCAAGTTACCTCCCTTATTCTCCCGCATTTTATCTATGGACAATACTGTGGACTTACTGGGGAGCTGGATGATAGATAAAGGTCGCTTAAGCACTTAATGAATAGTTTTGTACGCTTTGTTTTCGGCACTTCTAGGAGGTAACACATGACTGATGTGTACTTTAAGTTGAATTGGTTATACCCTATCTGCCGCAGGCTAGAATTCGTTGGCTCTTTCCTTTACCAAGCAATATCTTCCCACTCCTCTCCTTATATACATGATTCTCTACCCTCGTACAGAACTACTGCGTTCAGTCGGTCCTTCCTTACCTGTTCACACCCACGCCTCTTCCCGTACCATTTTTAAGACCCCACATCAGTTTAGAAGTCTCGTTTGTAGTTTTATTTATCAAGAGGGATTTAAGCCCCACCATAAAGTTTATTTTCTTCTTCTCCTTCACGCTTAATAGATGGCCCTCGAAGGACCTGACTCGTAAAAGAAGGGTCACCCTCAACCGATTAAGGATAGGCCGTATGAGGCTGACTCTTAGGTTAACCGCATATACGTCCAGTATTTAGAGAAAGGTTTCTCGATGTTTACCACCTAATTAAAGGCTGCGATTGCTTGTCTCTATATAGAGAGCATGTAGGAATAAAAAACCGTTATGAAAATCGTTATTAAGCTTGATCCGATTTTTTGAGGAAAAAGGATTGTTTTATTTTTGTGTAGAGATTAGTTAACGGATAATTATTGAGATATCGTGAGATGCGGTCTGGTGTGATGTAGGTATCAGAAAAACATTTTCTTTATCGTGCCAACGTTTCGATCTTTTATTGAGATCATCTTCAGGGCTCAAAGTGTTTGTCTTCTGTGTAATTGTGCCATGTCGTGTTGAGAGGCAAAAACCAAAATGTTTTTCTGATACCTACATCACACCAGACCGCATCTCACGATATCTCAATAATTTTTTTTATTGTATGTTATACTGATAGTTTTGTGAGCCTAACTTGTTTGACAGTGAATGCATTTATTGGCTGAATGGGCACTGTAAGCGGGCTGATGGCGTTATATCGAGTACTACATCGACTAGGGTAGTTATATGCAAGTAGGTTATGTAGGAATATCGAGAATTCCACGCAATCGAATGAATGTAAATAGGAAGGAATCCATTTAAGAATGAATGAGAGTATGGGTTGGATTAAGGAACTAGACGAATTCACTTTACTGTTAACAGCACCTGGAAGCCCGATGGCTGGATAATGTCTAACCTCGGACTCTCAATACCCGGAGTGAATAATTCACCAACTCTTTTTGAAAACCTAAAATTCAATTTACCGCTGAAAAGGTATTTGTTTAGATACGTTACTTGCTGTAATTGTATTAAACGAAAATTGTCACAATTACCGTCGAGGATTAAAGGAAAATAGAAATTTCATAAAACAGCTGAAGAAAACTGTGTGATTTTCTCAACGTCAAATCTGATAGCGATTTAATAAAGTCGAGTGACTTTGTGTTTCCGTTCCAGAGTCAGCAAGGTTCTTTCCTCTTTCACGAATTATTGGAATTGTTCATCTAATCCCAACTCTGTCCATGGCTGAACTTTCTCTCGGACAGGCGGGAAAAGAAACTTTTTATAATTAAGGGAGGGAAAGACTGATGTCTAACTATTTGTATGGGTCAAGTAAGCCATCCTGTTGTTCTTCCCAGTTATATTTTTCCCGTAGAAGAGGGTGGAAAAAGCGCTGTTTTAAAAGGAATTCCAACTTCACTTAGAAAGTAGTTTTCTTACTTTAAACAGAGCAGATATATCTGCCCGAATGAGAATTTGGCCCCCCAAATCAAAAGCTAGTTGTAATTGTATCTAATTAATAAATCCATGGTTTAAAATTATTCAATGTTAGAGTAAACAAAGCTATACTGGTTGTGTTAAATTGAATGTTTTTGATAAATTATAACTGATTTATTATTTTTTGTGCAATGTATTGTTGAGTCCAAAAAATTTTTGGTCTCAAACCCACATTAAGGATGGTATGTTCATACTTTGCATAAAAAATAAATCAATTAAAATAATTACTTTGGCTAACAAATACAACTGAAACACGTTTATTAACAAATTATAATTCAGTAATGAGTATCGGAACTGTTTTTATTTTTTAAATGGTGATTTTTAGCATATTCTTTTTGGAAATTAAATATCCTCCCGTTTTTCAGTTATGATTAAATTTTTATTTATCCTTTGGTTTCATTTGTCTTTCTTTTGAAATCGAATCGTGGAAAGATAAAAAAAATTTGACTATTCCATATCATCAAATAATTGAAAGATGAATTTTTATTTGTTTTTGAAATCAAATTTTCATAAATCTTCTTTTAATAACTTACCCAACTTTATGATATAATGGTCTATTTTGACTAACCAGTTCGACTTATTAAATACTGCTCGTGCTATGATGGAGATGTTAACTGATTATATCTGCAAAGGAAAAAAAATACAAGGATTCCTGTCTAGAAGAGGATACTTATTTAATACCGGGCTGTAAAATGGGATAACCGAATATTTTTCCTTTCTAGACGGTGGGATTGTGTCAAAGCCCCTGTTTATAAATCCCCTGGTCGAAAGGCGAAATCCGTTCAATAAACGTGTTAGATTATCTCCTGTTCGTTCCAGGGTCAAAGGTCTTTCCCTACGGCGACGGCGGCTGCACAAGGGCCGTGTTATGGACACCCGATGGCTCTTTATGAAGGCATTTCACCTGAAATGTAGGACCGTCCGATAGATGGGACCGGCTGTGTCGGGCTATGAAGATGCGGATTTGAACCCTGTCATATTTAACCCATATCACCCCCACACCGGTCCATTCTCGTCTCCATCTATGTTTTTTCAATCCATAAGCATGAAAAAGTACTAAAACAAAACCAATTCATAGAATAACTCTAAGACATAAAAACTGACAATCGCATTTTGATTATAACAATTTGTAAATAAAGTGAAATTGATTATATACTACTAGGGGTATCACTATGTTTGGAAGATGATAATGATAGAGAAGTGTCCTGGAAGATCGTGAAAGGTCATATACACCTTGTCAGTCTTTTTGATTTAATTTTCACCAATTTTGTTCATTGACATAACTCCTGCCACCTGTTACAAGCACTGCTTTTAAGTGACAGGCGAAAATATTCAAGTTGTATTATTTTATTTTGAAATTTTTTCTTACTGTGGTACTGTACTTTTCGTAAATACATTTATTTTATTTTTTGACGAAGGTTTGACCAACAGAGGTCGTATCAACCCTGGGGGTGCCGTGCTTTTTGAAAAATCCAATTTGTACGTATGCCGGGTTAGAATGCAGGGCCGTTGGATTCGAACCCGGCACCTTTACCTTATGAACGCCGTATTACCGTGTAATTAAAACGGTTCATAAGCTTTATAAACCGTCCGAGTTCCTATCGACGATTAGTCCCCTTTCTATCCTTGCCAAAGTTCTAGAAAAACCACTTCTCCGACGATCATTGCCAATAATTGACAATTACATTGTATCAGTTTGGATTCCGCACTTTTACTCGAAAACTCAACAATTGAATCGTGTTGGTGGCAACATCGCCACTTCCTTCGTACAAAAACAGCATTGCTCGGGTGTCTTTCTTTATTTAGAACCGGCCTTCGATCAAGTCTGGCACGCGGGCTGCTTTGAAACTGAAAAACATCCTCTTTATATACGCATTGGGGCGGGGGCTCCTCAGAGAAGCATCGTGCAGATATTCAAGACAAACACTGCGGATATTCCTGCACATGTTAACATTTCAAAACATACATGACGACACAGCGATCCTTGCACGTAATTCTGACCCCTTAACACTTGCAACAACACCTGAATGAATTTTTAAAAAATTTCTCTGAATCGTCCAAGACGATTGAAGCGAAAATGGCCCCGAAACCTCCTAATTGAGTGAAGATTGAAAAGACTGCAGTGCGGAGGATCGTTGCCATTGGGCAACCTCCCTTACATGAGGGTCAGACGACAAATTCAACAGTAATTCTTCTTTTTTACTAATTTCTGGCATTTTACAATTTAACCAATAACCATAACAAACAACAAGCCTTCAAGGACTGTTATTGACTTATAGAAAATCAAATCAAGGGAAAAGATATTAGAACTTATTCCGACAGACAGGCTAGTCTTAGGTTATTACAAAAAGATTTGTCAACCTCAATACTATTGGATGTAACTGTAGACCTTATCAATAGAATCACTTCCAGGTTTGAGAACTAGGTAACCTTTATTTGGATACCAGCATATTAAAGACTCCATGGCAATGAGGAGACAGATAGCCTGGCCAAAGAAGACGCTTGTCAGGCCACAACCGGTATTACCTCATTTTATAAGGACAGCGAAAGAGAGTATCAAAAATTGGGGCATGAAACAATCCCTTAAGGAATGGAATCTGTCCCCCGGACACAGGCAATCGAACGTGACCAAACCAGCAGAATCGAAATGGCTATTCTCTAATTCAAGTAAGGGAATCAGGAGGCTGATAGGTATCCTGAGGGACATTGCCTACTGAGAGGACACCTCTTCGTAATAGGTATTTTGCCAGACTCCTTTTGCGGTTTGTCTGAAATAAAAGAAGAAACAGTAAGGCACTACCTTGCAGAGTATGATAGGTACGCTAGGTTGGGAACCTTTGAAGGAGAGGACATCACCAAATCACTACCCGAGATAGAATATTCCAAAATCTTGGGGTTTGTGAACAAGTCCAAGAGGTTTATGTAGGACACGTGAGCCACCCAAGTCCCGCCTACCTTTTAGGGATGGTGTATGAGTCACCCAAGTATTTAACCCCTCGCGTCTTGGTCGCCCTGCATAATGCTGCAAATGCCGAAACGCTGCGCGTGGCACCTGGTAGAGCCAAAAGTAGTACGCCAGAAAAATTAACTTTTAAATGTTCAGAAAAAAAAATTATAGAGAACTTCCATTGCAATAGAAAATACGTCATCCTGAGTGCAGCGTGGTATGTTAAGTAGTCTTCTGAGGGGCAAATTTTGTAATATTTGTTAATGAATTCAAATCAGCTTTCCTTATAAAAACGAAATATATATTATTTAAGTTTCGCAGGCTACGGAAATCGTAAGAAAAAGTTATGTATATACGAACAAACGCGCCTTCATACGTACAGACACGCGTGTTTTATAGATTATTAAGAATTTAGTACATTTTAAGTATTTCTGGCTTAATGCGTAATGTGCGAGTCTGTTTTATTTAATACTTGAATTGGCAAAAATCGGCTGTTATGAGTGTTACAAACCTCTTTCCATATTAAAGAAAAATAAACAAATAAAGGGAGATCTAATCAGCCAATTTAGCATCAACTTCAGCCGGCCCTCTAATATCAGGAAATCAATCGCTACCTAATACGGATCTTCATTTCGTAATATGCACGAATGGTTATCGTTTATGGCAAATTAAACAACCCTTTTGGGTATAGATCAGAGAAGGAAGAGGTGAGTGGGCAACGCTAATTAACTCGACGCTCGAGGGCCTCCGGTACAGCGGCCGTGGTGTTTGTCGTCGGTGTTCACGGGTGGCTGAACGGAAATTTAATCGCGTTGGACTCAACGGCCCACGAACAATTTGTCGACGGACAAAACGTTTGATGTGAATACAATTTGTTCCGACAGCGGCCCGTTGAAAAATGATTCGGATTTAAAAGCGAATCGGTCAGATCATTGGTTCGTAACGGACTGACCGAAAATCTTTGGAAAATAATCCTTCCGTTTCACGGACTTTAGCCCTTTGGAAAATTAAAAACACCAAGCATTAAGGAAAACACGCTTTGACCTCCTTCACCACACTACTACAACAGCAGCACTAATGCTACCACGAAGTACTTTTGTCTTGATCTCTTAATAATTACTTTTGTACATTACTGAAAAATCAATAAGGTAAGCACACATTTAATATTTTTGATGAAATCTTTCATAACTCATTATCTTAAGCTAAAATAACCTTCACCAAGACTGGCAAACTAACTGGTACAAAATGCTACAACCGAAAAGGGCCAAACTGAGAGGAGTCATAGGACAATTTACCGGCCACTGCCATCCGAGAACACGACTACACAAGAATAATAGAATTTGAAGAGTATGCAATGAGGAGAAAGAAACAGCCACCACAGTCAAATGACCTAGAACTTCTAAGAAGAAGGATTGAATTAAGGACTTGGAAGGTATTATAAGGCTGAAGACCCTTGGAAACAAAATATCCTTACTTACTAGTACACATAATCATCATCGACACCAACATATCGTAATCAAAACCCCTTTCATAATCGATGTAACCACTATATTTTTTTTGCCTTGTGTTTTTACATATCAATGGTGAATAATGTGGGAGCGACATACCACCCACCAATCTCCGTGATTAAATAAATAAACCATTAGCCACAATGAAACTGTATATAACAATTCTGATAAGGAGGTGGTTTATGTTACTCAAAATTGTACTGCTTTTAGAAGGTAAGAGCAAGCCGCACTGTAAAATCGCAGATTACAATTTATTGACCTCTGTATTTGGTGGTAAAAAGATGTGGTCCTGGTCCGGTAAAGCGCCGTTATTACATCCGCAAACAGGACTATCTTTAATACCGATCTTATATAAATGATATATTAGACGGTTATGGTTCAGGCCAAGCCTGCAGATGGACGCGAATAATTTTCTTGGCACCTTGACCATACTGAACCATGATTTGTTTGGGATTAATAGCTGTACACTCGCATATACTTTTCCTTTTTTCTGTCTTGGATGAATTGTACTCCTTTTGCCATTTCTTGTTAATATCATTATTGAGGTGTGCCACTATGTTGGAAGCTGTTACTTATGATTATACTATTCCTGAGTTGGCAGTTTCTTTTGCTAGAATATCAACTCGATCGGTGCTTTTTAATTTTTTTTTAATATAAGAAGATGTTAGTGTTATATTCTACAAACTGATCGATGAACGACGAACGACAGACCGTCAGCGGAGAGATCGCTTAATTTCTAAGCTAATCCAATACCACAGGGAATCCAATGTTCTAATTGATAAACTGTATTTTGCATTGATTTATAACGTTCAGATATGAAACGTACAAATGGACTTTTTATATTTTTTGAACAAATGAAAATTATAATAATAGAAAAAATTAAGCCAACTTGCTCCTTACGAAATTGAATAGGGCTCATACTAAATGTTTATGCATTGAAGTGATTTATGAAAAGGGCGTTGGGGGGCCGTACAGCACTTCAATATGTGTAGAACAATGGAGGAAGGGCTTGCAGGATGATTGGCCTTTTCAATATAGAGTCAGGGTTTTACGAATTAAAAAATCAAATCTTCGGTAAAACAATCACCCGTTTTTCTGAAGTCAGGAAAAGAATTAAAATAATGCAGTTAAAAAAATTGGTTTAGCTTCTAGTTGAACGAAATTTTTTCTAAGTGGGAGGGGGTTAAATTTTGATCGTTACTTCATAATTAGACTTTTTTTGTTTTTAAGGCAGCGACCAGTACTGGTCATTTAGGCCTTGAGACCTTGCGCGGCACCAGACCAGCTCAACGACCAGGAGCCAACATGATCTCTCACGATTTTTAAAATTTGGGCCCTGTACGTATTCGAGGAGGGTCGGTGTCCAGTCACCATCGACACCTCCTCAAGCTCATCCCAGAGTCACGAGCGGTCCCCCCAACCCAGCCCCGACCGACCCGCAACTGAGGACCCCCGAGGGACCGACCCCGACCGCGAACCCCACCGCACCGTGGGAGCAACTGTATAACCCTCTATCCCATATTGGATCTTTCTTGGATCTATCCTTAACACGATATAATCTGATGACATTCCTATCCTTCCTGACCGAAATAATTCTCTCCACCTTTGCTGATGGTCCAGCAGTATTTTCCCTGTACAAGGATCCAGGCACGGCATTTACAGCACCTCGACGTTTGGTTCAAAACTGGAGAATTAATATGAACTGAACAGTAAATACATTATCTTCTCACCCAGACGTATAACAACACCTGTCAAGTTAAACCCTATCGACCCTTACGTTACTTGGGACTTCACCCAAAACTTTGTTGACTTATGCCATCGATATCTGAGGTCAACCAAACATCCCAACTTCCAACGCATGCAAAGATTTCATTCAAAAGACCTAAGCAGAAAAGTTAACCCTTCTCATGTCCAACCCTTCAAGAGAATTTATATTCCTTTTGTTTTCGCAGTAGCGAAACGACATTACAAAAACTGGGTGATTTCTCCTTGTATGTTTTTCATGTGAATTTTGTGCAGCATTTGTACCATTGTCAAAATCAATAAAAATAAAATAAAAAGCTGGGGGTTGTTTAAGAATTATAAAAATCCTTTCCTACACTGCGACCTGTTTCACGTTCACAAAGGTCATGATGACGAACCGATGTCTCTGGTTCTTCCTGACAAAGTCGTCGTTTCTACCCGCTCTGCTGGGAAAGGAATTTCTTCACTTTCTTTTTGTGAAAAATTTATATCTTAGCTTGTCCCATACTTGGTGCCCTTGTGCAGTATTTAAGATTTTCTTTCTATATTCTTGCAGTTCTTAAGTGCAAGTTTTAATCTGAAAGAAAATAAAACACTAAAAACCTAAATACAATATTACCTTTTTAGAATTTCAGATATGTTTTATCGGAACCGAACAAATTTTTCTGAATGTAAAATGTGAAAAGACCTGATAACAAATACTTAAGTATGTTTGCATAGTGAACAAGGAGTAGTAATTAGTTCCTTAGGACTTCTTGAATGAAAGGAGTTTAAAAACTGTAGTGGTATAATTCCAGTAGAGTTTCATGTAAATTACGAATTAAAAAGAAACAAGTAAATTAATTATTCATCTTCCCTCCCGTTCTGTTTTCCTTTTTGACTCGTTTTCCCTGTCGTCTGTTATCACTTTTTTTTAATGATTAAAGGTTAATGATGAAAATTACGGAGTAGAAACAGTGTCAGGTTAGGTCAATTTCCTAAACACAGGATTTTTCCTCTATTCTCTGAATTTGTTAAAACTCCGCAAACACGTTAATTCGGAATAATAAGATGGAGAGAAAAAAATCCCCCTTTTTTTATTTATCTCTCGCCCATGCTCATATTTCATTCCTTTCTACGTAGCATAAATTGAAGTTGAAAATGCGTAATTTTTAATTATTACTTTTAGAGATTAACTTTTCCACACAACAATTAAAAAACATTAGCCACTGATGTAAAATGTACCGAATGGGATTAAAATACAAAATAACCGAATGCTGGATTTTAATTAAATTAAAAGCTTAGCTTAATGGTCAACATTCAGACCTGAAAACATAGCAATTAACATGTTACAAACTAGCGAACCGTTAGAATTGTAAATAAAAAACTGACAAAAATCGAACTTGATTGGAACCTGAATAAAGCTTGTTGTTGTGCGCTAAACATTCAAAAAGCCTGGCTTAATCAAAGGGAAAGGCAAATTTCTTAACATAAATATAAATTCCGTTCCAAATTAAGGTGCCCGTGTGACTGATGGAACAAGAAAAGTTTAAGCACCCCCAGTCACGTTCGGTTTGTCGTTTTTAAAAATGATTGGGCCAATGGACTATTCCTCGATCTTCTATACTTCTGATTTAATCTTCTCCCTTCTATAGGCGTTTTTTTTTCTGTTCAACTCGAACCCCAATTAAAACTCCTTGCTTTAATTAATACAGGCTCCTTTTTCAGTAATGGTCTTGGAAAACTTCGACATCCCGTCTTGAGTTTTTTAAATATATTTCTTTAACGAAACCGCCGGGGCCTACGATGATAAGCCCAGTTAACGAAAAAATTATAAATCTTAAAAGAAAGTATCTTTAAAAGCTAAAAGAATATTTCATATTGATGTGTGAAAGCAACGTTTAGAATAGATTCCCTAGTTTTCATTGTCTGCTTGACCAATTAATATCTTTTATATAATTAAGGTTTTTAGTTGAGCTAAATAATTCAGTGTCACGAGTGGGATTCGAACCCAGGATCTTCGGCTTGATACGCCGCTGCTCCATGACTTAAGCTATCGTTACCTTCATCCACTCGGACAATAACTTCCATCTCAACCCCACCTTTGAAGTCACTAAAGAGCTCTCCGTGGCTATTTCATTTGTCACTGAGACTCAAATAGATTACACATTTGAAAAATGGCAAAAAGGAGGGAAAATTAAAAAAAAAAGAAAAAAGTTATTGTCTGAATGGATCGAGGTTACGATTGCTCCAGGTAGAGCATCGGCTTATCTAGCCGAAGATCGCGGGTTCGAATCCCACTCGCGACATTGAATTTTTTTTTTCACAGCCCTCACTCTTGATCTAATCAATACTATTAAAGTCAATCTTTATGTCAACCAAATCAATAATAGATCCTCAAAAATAAAAAAGATAAAATTTTCAATCATTAGTAATAATCTTTCAATTAATTAATCTTTATTAGGTATTGTTTGAGATAAGAAAGTAACCGTCACGAGCGGGATTTGAACCCACGACTTTCGGCTAAATACACCGCTGATCTACCATTTGAACTATCGTGACTTCAATCCACTTGGACACTAACTTCCCATCTCAACCCATCTTTGGATCTAATGGATTATATATATTACAATATTATAATAATATTGTAAGAAGAAAACAATATTATATATTTATTTATATTTATAACTGATAAACAGCCGATCCTCTGCATGGTTTTACTTCTCTTTTTGGTTGACACCATTTGTCTCGATCTATTACTGACTGTTTTTGAATGCAAACTAAGTCGATATCCCAAAATGCCAGACTATCATTTGTACTTCAGGTTGTCAAATATACAATAAAATATACAATTCATATATACATCACCACAAATCTGGCCGCACTACTTCCCCAAGAGTGCACGATATTCCTTTGGACGGGGTTAAGCAACCTGTTTCTTTCACGCTAATAAATTACCTTTATTCCAATTAATTAATTTAAACACAACAGCCGAGACAAACATAGAAGTCTGGTACATACACTCCTCTAGGGTGGTCGACATTTCTCGTAATGAGGTTAAACAACCCCTTCCTTTCACGCTAATAAATTACATTCATTCCAATAGATGAACATAAAGACAACACTCCACGCTATTCCTCGGGGCGTCCATAAAAAACTAGAATTCTCAAGGTGATAAAGTGCAATAAAAATTCCTAATTCTCTCATTCAAAACAAACAAAGCAACCAAAACAGTTTGTTATCTATCCGTTCTAATTTATTTTTAAAAAATTGTTGTTTCAAAAAGAGACGCGTTACTGCTGCTTGCGGCAATCAGCGCTCCCAACGCTGAAGAGTCGTTGTTTATTTTATAGTTAGTACAGATGCACACCCAATGGCTCTACCGCGACAGTATTGTATATTTTCCTTATTGGTCAGGTCAATAAACGTCAGTTTATAAGCAAAGCTACCTTATTATACAGTACACAATTGTAAATAAACATTCGTCTTTAAAATCGCAAATTTAACAAAAGAAGGGATTGCTATCAAAAATATTTTTCAGAGGAGTAAATATGGCGACAACTATCACGTTCGGTCTCATGGTTTACTTAACTTAAAGCCAGTCGTGAATGAGCGACCCAGGCAGACTTTAATATAGTTTTTACCCTTTTCTTACTTTTTATTTGTTTTGTAAACAGTCGTAACACTATCCTTGGCGAAGTGTTTCACAAGCTTCTTCTCTGCCTAAAAAACTATCAATGTACCTAAATTTTATATTTAATAGTCAATTCGGGCTTCGAGCTTTCCCACACATTAGCCTGAACTTAAAATGTCACAAAATATATACAAACAAACCACTTTTACGTAAATTATTATTTATATATTTCCCGGGTTAGATGATTATATTACAAAGGGAAAAAGAAAAACACGAATATATAACGAGGTAAGATAGAGGATAGAAGAATTTTGAGTACAGCATTTTATAACGTCAAGGGGATTTCTACCGAATAATTTTATAAAGATAAAAACCCGCAGGATTTATAGTTGCTCTGGGTGAGGCAGTAAGAACGAAGCGCGTTTTTATGCCATCGCAGTAAACGGGGGAAAAGTAGTGGTTTCGACCATTTCGCTTTCTTATTGGCTAAATGTAAGTTTCTAGGCCTAAATCAAATGGAAACCGTAGTGGTAATGTCTGTATAAAATACCTTTAACGTTTATTCCCTTAAATGAGAGTCGGGTGTCTTGTCATCAGTTCGTTGTTTATGCTGTTTATTGATTTGTGTTAAATTGAGAGATAACTACCGATAGACCGATAGAAGGGGTGACCGAGAACAACACGTTTTGTTACGTGTGTTCATACTTTTCATCGCGTTGAGTGCGCTATATCTGTCAACTTTAAGCTTTTTGAATATATCTATTTTCCGCCCTTCCTGTACGAATAAAAAAATGGACATTAAATTGTCCGAATTATTTTTTTAAGGATAGAAGCTTGACGTATGAAGATGGTTTTAGCAATATAACCTCTTTTTGGATTTTGTAGGGCACACGACGTGTGTTTCTGCTAGACCAATAAAAACCAATTTTGACGTCCATATTGGGTTTTATTTCTCAATCCTAAGCCTTAGACCCGATCCAGTCCCTTCGTCCGAGTTCCGATGTATATATGTATTGTACGTTTTATTTCTATTCTACAGTTGACAACCTGAGGTACGAATGAGAGGCTAGCAGTTTACAAAATCTAATTAGTTTTCATATAAAAGCAGAGTTCCAGTAACAGATTGACACGCTCAAATGCCTGCAGGCTGAAAAATATGCGTGAAAGAGAAATAAAAATGCGAGGGTCGGTGATGACGGCCCCTAAATTTTCCCACATTATTATTATTAAAATATTATTATTGGGTGTTCATTATGAAATGTGCGTTCGTACTGGAGCGTTTCTCTACGTCATCTTATGTGTTCTTCGTATCTGGATATTGGATGTTGAAACTTCTATTAATCAATTAAATAAGGTTTTAATTTGAGATAAAAAGTCAGTGTCTCGAGCGGGATTCGAACCCACGACCTTCCACTTGATACGCCGCTACTCTACCACTTGAGCCATCGTGACTTCAATCCCCTCGGGCACTATTATTACTATTTGTGACGATCCTTCTTGACTTGAAGAATTTTTTAATTAGAAAAGTTAGGAAGAAATTACTGATGCGATTGACATTTTTGGAAATGTTTTCCAATTTTCGGCAAACGTTGATTCTCCAGAGCAACACGTCACATTACAAAAATTCATTAACAATTAAATTAAATGATTGCCTTATTTCCACTCCGCAAATGAATGGAACGAGTAAGCTAAGTATGCACGTTGTTTCGTTTTTTCATCAAAACCTATTTATTTTACAATTCACTAATTTCGTGGTCCGCATGGCCAATTAATTAGGTATTTAGTTGAGTTGAAAAAAAAGTCAATGGCACGAGCGGGATTCGAGGAGCAGCGGCGTATCTAGCCGAAGATCGTGGGTTCGAATCCCGCTCGTGACATCGACTTTTTTTCATCTCAACTAAATACCTTATTTTACAACGTAGTCAAAATTTTTCAAAAAGTCGGTTTTTGGAAGGAACAAAGATGGTTCGGAACGATGTAATTGCAATCTTAGGCGAATAACGGTTAGCTTTTCAGCAGTTGTGTTGAAACGTACTTTCCTCACTTAAGGCGGTGAAAAGCGGAATGCGTGTTTGTGACATTGAAACCCACGAGTGTAGCCAAACCACATGTGCCAGTTCAACACAATGTTTCCAGTGGAACTGATTAGAACGAGTGTGATTTTTATTGTCTTTTTTCAAAAATTTACCGCGGCCTGCTGAAAAAGAAGAGCAATTGCGTTTACTGAATGGAAAGAAGCTTCCTTTCACACAAGCAGTCACAAGTCATTAGTTCGGTGTAATCAACGAGAAGACGCTTTGGACCGGCGACATTTTCCAGAGTGATTGATGTCGGAGGTCATTTGCCGTCTCCGACTCAAAATTAACCAAATGATCCTCTTTCGGATGACTTGTCTTCTTTTGGATTCCCGCCAATCTACTGTTTTCCCTTCCCGGAATAATATAAACGCTTTCTTTTCCGTTTGAGGCCGAAAACAATGAAATTCTTTTTACACTTATTCGCCCTATTCACTCGGCACAAACAAAAGCTTTAATACTTATTATCTTCCTTTCAGAACATATACAAATAATATTGAAACAATATTTCTGACTATCTTTAGCCTAAGAAATTGTCGAATTGATGAATACCATCACTAGAAGATCAGGGAGGAACATTTTGAAACTTCAAAATAGGTGTTCTTCACAACCCATTGAATAAGAAATTTAGAAATAAGAAATAAATTTCTACGTTTACAAATATCTATCTATAGACCTTATTTCATTTTGTTTTTATTAGTGGCCTGATGTTTCGTAATTTGTTGAAGTCATGAGGAGCGGTTAAGAATGAGGTAGTTTATAAAACACTTTTTCCATTTTTTTTTGTTGCCAATATTACCACCTTTATTCACACTGGAGAGGCACAACACTCACACAAAACTACTAGGAGACTACAAGACCACAGTTATCGCCCTGAAGATGACCCGAATGAAGGTAGAAACGTAGGCATACAACTAAAAAAGTGTAGAGATTAGTGACCGTTAAGCGATAATTATTGATATGTCGTGAGATGCGGTCTGGTGTGATGTAGATATCAGAAAAACATTTTTTTATCGTGCCAACGTTTCGATTGAGATCATCTTCAGGGCACTCTTAACACGACACGCAAGGATGGCAATTACACAGAAGACAAACACTTTGAGCCCTGAAGATGATCTCAGTAAAAGATCGAAACGTTAGCACGATAAAGAAAATGTTTTTCTGATACCTACATCACACCAGACCGCATCTCACGATATCTGCATAATAAAAAATGTGTTTTTCCAATGTCACTCTTGAACCCCTGCTTATTCCAATATTTAACTAATAATTAATACACTTTTATTGTACGTTTAAAAAAAACTTTTCTTTACTTAAGAGATCATCATCCTGAAGCACTACATATACACAACCGTTCATTTAGTAATTTTAATCGGGAAAACATAAATTTTTGAATCACACCGATATTACTTATTAATATTATTAAATCACTCCTTTCTTGTTTTAAAATTGTAAGAACGTTATTTCGCTTTTTAGAAAAGTGGATACCGTAGAAAGTCGTTAGTAAAAGTGAGTTTTTCAGTTCAAAACACCCAAAAAATTCACTATTTTCGTGGTCCGCTCGACCAATTAATATGTGACAATTAATTACGGTTTTTAGTTGAGATGAAAAAAAGTTAATGGCGCGAGCCGAAATCCAAACAGATTACTCGACATTTGAAATATGGGAAAAGAAGGAAAAACTCCTAAGGTGAGGTTGAGATGGGGTGTTGATGTCGGAGAGGATCGAGGTTTCGATAGCTCAGGTGGCAGAGCAGCGGCGCATCTAGCCGAAGGTCGTGGGTTCGAATCCCTCTCGTACCATTAACGTTTTTTCATCTCAACTAAAAACCGTAATTAATTGTGACATCCAATAAATTATGAATTAATTTCAAGTACTATATTAATTGGGTTTGTCCTAACGTGTAGAAGTAAGTTAAAACTGAATTGTATTGTGGGTTGTTTACCGACCGGGGTTTCAATAAATGTTTGAAGTAGTGAGAAGTGGTCAAGTTAGACAAATTTCAGAAAAACACCGTTTTCATTTCATTCCCGAAGTTCTGGCCTTTATTCGGGTCATCTTCAAGGACTGGGTAAATTACAAACGTATATTGATTGGAATTTTTTTAAAATTAGACAATAAAAATGGAAATAATTATCCACATACGAATTTAATAATCATAATTGACCATTTTAATGATTTTAATTATGCATACTTTTTATGCATGCAAGTGGTTAGAGCAGCGAGGTATTGAAGTCGTAGGTTCGAATCCCTTTCATGACACCAGCCTTTTCATCTCAACCAATGCTGTATATAAAAAGTATAATTAATTTACGTATATAATGATTTTTTATTTATACTTTTTACTTAAGGTCTTGATTTTGATGAAAAAGGTGTGCCATTAGAAGGATTCGAAGCCGCTACATTCTACCTAAGGTGGGAGGTTCGAATCCCGCTCTTGGCGCTAACTTTTTCATTTGAACTAAGACTTTAGACAAAAAAGTATGCAAATAATTAATAGGTCACTTATGACAGGATTGTTAAATGATTATTTTAACATAAAGTTTAATCACAGTAATTCGCATTCACGTACAATATAATAAATGTATAATAAATTGATAAAAAAGCAATATATAAAGAAACATTATATATATATACTACATTATTAATACGGGACTGAATAGATGAATTTTTAGTTAATTAAGGTTTTTAGTTGAGGGAAAAATCAGTGCCACGAGCGGGATTCGAACCCACGACCTTCGTTTTGATACAGCTTCTACCACTTGAAATATCGTGACTTCGATCCACTCGAACACTAACTTCCCCATGTCAACCACGACCTTTTGAATTTCCCCTTCTTTTTATGACTTTTTTCAACTAGCAGCTTACTTTTTTCATCTCAACTAAAAACCTTAATTAAATTAACGATATCAACTGGTCAAGGAAACCATGAAATCTATTGAATTTTGGTAGAATCATTTTAAAAAATGTCTTTGTGAAGGATTTGATTAGCGGTGAAAAAAACTAGCCGAAGTGAAAGACTTCGAACTGTAATTTTTGTTCTTAGATTGCTTGATAATATTCTAAAATGTATGCCCATACGGTTTATGATGATATAGATATATTTACAAAGAAATTCATGGTATTATCTCAAAGAATTTTTAAGTTATTCAAGACTATGAGATCTTATATGAGAAAATTTTATTAATTATTTTCCAAGTTTAACAGTATTAATTTATTTGTAATTT
Source organism: Cimex hemipterus (assembly GCA_039619505.1). Lineage (NCBI taxonomy): Eukaryota > Metazoa > Arthropoda > Insecta > Hemiptera > Cimicidae > Cimex > Cimex hemipterus. The sequence goes on from CM077112.1 coordinate 17,428,819, forward strand.
GTCGTGTTTTCATACAATGTATAATTCGATAATAAAAAAATTCCATTCTTTTTTTGGTTGAGGGTAGCAGGTAAAAAGGTAGATTTTTGTAATGTATGGTTTTTTTATAATTAATTTTTATGTGCCTCGTCTTGCATCAGAGTTCGATATCTTACAGAAGGGATTGAAGGGCAAGTGACGTAGGTTGAGGATAACAGTGCCAGTAGGAATATTGGTGGTGGGACCATAATATGATGGGACCAAGTACTCAACCATGGGCGACACCCGCACTAAAAGTTCAAGGTCTGTAGTATTCCCTGCTTCACTATTAAAAAAAAAAATCTGGAAGAAAGGATTTTAATACTAGGTAATGATTCGAGGAATCTGACAAAGGCAGAATGTCGTTAACAGTTGCGGAATAATATAACCTTTTCTCGAGTGCTTGGAAAATCGCCTTACCTACACGAAGCCTCCGTTGTAGTCGTTTAAGATATTGGCGGTAAAAACAGAAGTTTTTTTTAAAATTCAAAATGTTTAAAACGTCATAATAAATCTCCTGTGCATAGAGAAACATAGCATATGACTACAAATTACAACCGTTAATACTGCTTTAAATATGTAAACGAACCAGAAAAGAGTTAAATGAATAATACAAATCCAATAAAAATAATAGCTATGATAATAAATTTCCGCTCATAAAACACATCTATACACGTTTGATTAAAATATTTTCTCAGCAAGGATCAATATTATGTATAAGGTGAACGAAGGTAACAGGAGAAAGATATGCGCATGTCACCAAACATAAGTATATCGACGAGCCAGATTCGAAAATATTCTGTATTGCATTCAAAGTTATGATCAAACGTACAGCTTCTCACCATTCTGTCTTTAAAAAAGTATGAAATAGTTATTTCATTCAATGCTTCTCGCGCGACAATAGCATTATTGCGTAACAGATAAACAAACCAATATTTTCCAGTAAATATAAATTCAGCCAAGTCAATTTTTATCCTGTGTTTTCATAAAAGCGCCTAATTATGTCTCATAAAATGTATGGCGGTTATTTAGGCAAGGATTCAAATTTTGCAAAGCACTTTATAATGCTAACGGTATTAACAGCGTTGGATGTTTCACCTGCCGGCGATAAAATTAATCACTGTTTGTCCTTTTACACTCATAAATTTTACCCCCTGAGTCGCCCTCTATAATGTTAATGTTGTGATTACCCCTTTTGAAGCTCCGATAAAGGAATGCATAAATAACTTATTATTGCAAGGATGACGACAAAGAGGCGTCAGCGTTCAGCAAAAAGATCTTGTATTATAAAATCATTATATCTAGCTGGCGGGTTTGCTGTTGACCCTTTCGTAGTATTTTTGTTGAGCACCACGACCTGGAGATTTCAGCAAAACGGTATTTTTTTGATCATTGACAATAGGTAATGAGAAAAGCAGGGTGAATAAGGCCGGGACGACCTAACCTCCGGACTTCCCGGAGCCCTCTGACGCTAAGAATGGATTAAAAACAGCGTCGATGGGTCGGATTGGCAGAGAAGTTCTCATACATCAAGAGCACTATGATGGGGTAGCCGTCGGCGGATATTACTCGTAGTAGAGAGGTCGTCCTCACCCGATTAAGAATTCGCCATGCGATGATGTCATTCGGACATTTACTCAGTGCCAAAGCCCGCGTACCGTCCAGTATGCAGAGACAGGATGTCCGGTCTTTCCCACCTAACTGAAGGGTGCACTTGGCTCCATACAGAGAGCGCGCGGGAATGTCACCCTATTTGACAATTACGCTTGGGCACAGATAGCGAGTATTTGCTTGGAATGAACGGGGTTTTCTATTCTATATATAATATAGAAATAATCGGTGTGATGATGATATGGATACTAGGAAGTGGGGATTTTTGTTCCCGAGCAATGTAGCCTTCTGGCTTATTTGCAATCGACTCGATAATTCTAAGAAATTTTAGTCTATTGACTGTCGTTGCAGCAATTCCATTCCCAGTGTATTCTTTTTATTCCGGGTTATGTCTCGGTACTTCAGCATGCATTACAGAGATATACCCAGTTCAGTTTGAACAAAAAGTACATCCATAAAAGCAGTTAGAAAATGGGTTCACAGAACTTGTGGGAGGGCGACGAAAGAGCGGAACCCTTGCAGAGAATGAAGCTCCTGCATAGGTAGATAGGGGCCCCTTCTAGAGCATAGGGATCACACTGACCGCCTTAGACAAAAGAACAACGTAAGGAGTGGAATTGAACATAAACAATACAAAAACTTTCTAGCAGCTTTGTAAGGAACAAAGAACAAACGGGATAAAAGGAATCACGAAAAAACTTCGTATCCTAACAAGATTCTTAATTGAAGATGGACATCTGAGGAAGGTTTAGTAAAACACAACCCCGCACGTGCAGATTCTGCAACCGAGCAGAGGAAACACCAAGACACCTACTAAAAAACTGTGTTGCCATATTTGCCCGAAGAAGGAAGTATTTTGGGATGTACAACTTATCTTAGAAGAAATCCAACCATCAAAACCGGGCCTACTAATCAAGGCACTTAATGAACAAGGACTCGGTGAGCTATAGCCAAAGAATGGGGGATACAATAACTCTCAAGAGGGTGCAGTCTACGCAGTCAATCTATGTTTCCATTGAGAGGTTGCTTAGCATTCAAAGATTATATGTCCTTTCTTCTTACTTATTGGATAACCTACATATGGGATCATCTTTGAATATGCCTATGCTGTATAGATGTGTTCAGATTCCAGTGACTGGATAATAGTTCTATCACTCTGAATTTAGTCCTCTCTGACTGCAGCAGTGAGTTTACCAGCGTTGGTGCGGAATTTTTCAAAGGGCCAGTGAAACGGAAAGATTATTTTACAAAGGTATACATTTACGGTCAGCCCGTTATGAATTAATCGCTTTTAAATCCGAATCACGTTTTCAACTGGGCAATGTTTTTCCACTTTTCCTTTTGAATTTTCTTAACCTATACTGTGAAGGAGTCATTGCAGATGCTTGCAGATCCTCCCTTGTTAGAGTGTTAGCTTTTCCATTTCACAAAATTCCCTTGTGCGTTGCCTGACAAGATATCATGCTGTGGTTTTCTAAGGTTTTGAAGATTCCGGTTGCATGCACTGACTAATTCGCATCTTTTTGTTGCTCTTTTTCAACAAGCACTGGTGGAATGTAAGCTTGAAAGATCGAGATGTACTTCCGTGAAGACTTTGACTGCTTATGTTTTGGGCTTGTTCAAAAAAAGTATCGGACATGATTTCGGGCACCTAGACGCCAACTTCTTTCGCTGATTGATCTGCCCCAAGTCGAAACTCGGAACGGAGAAGCTTGTAGGCGAATCTGGATGGGAGCGTTTGGTTAACGATGGGGAGGATGCTATCCAAGAAAGAGTGGAGTATCAATTTTAATTAGAAGAGATAAGATTACACAAAAGTCTTTTCCTAGGGATACAGAGGAGGGAAGACCAGGAAAAAACTAATTGCGTTTTTAACCAGAGGCGCCTCAGGGATGTAAAAACATCTCTTTCGCCTCCCCTGCCACTGTTGTTTTTTTATGTCATTGGATTTCCTCTCAGTTTCGAAAAAAAGAGTATTTTTAGCCTTTGACGTTCCCGCCCGCACAAAAAGATTACTTGTAAAGGAATTTCCTGTTTTTAATTATTAGACATTCGATTGGGCCACTACCGCGTTTAACATTCATACGCAATTTAGGACGAAGAAAGTAAAACACAGTGATCCTTTGAGTTGACACGTTACAAAGCGAGGCGGTACGATCCGAGTTGGCTATTTTTGCTGATGTTTTTCACACAGAACCTTTAACGACCATTGCTTCTAGTATTTTCCGATTCGGCCAGAACGAGGATATTGTTTGGGAAGTTGGAGATTTGGTCATTTAAAAAAATAACTATTTTGCAAGTATTTCTATGAAATGACGTCCAATTCTAACTGTGCAAGACGTTAGACCGCACAGGTTTTTACCCACAGTTTTAAATCATTTTTACGCTGAAAACGAAGCGCCATGAGATTATAAATAATAAATATTTTAAGATTTTGTTAGCAGCTAAGCTGTTAGGCACATTAAATACAAATATAAGTAGTGTATGGAAATTCAATGTTATTACTGACAATTAAGGTTTTTAGTCGAGATATCTTCGGCTTGATACGCCAGGACGCTGCTCTATCACTTGAGCTATCGAGTGGTTGAGATGGGAAGTTGGTGTCCCAGTGGATCGAGGTCACTCACACTAGGTCAAGCAGTAGAGTAGCGGCGTATCAAGCCGAAGGTCGTGGGTTCGAATCCCGGCGGTGACACTGAGTTTTTTTTATCTCGACTAAAAAATTTAATTAATTGTAATATATTAATTGGTGAAGCGGACCACGAAATTAGTGAATTTAGTTATTGTTCATATTTTATTGCATCTATGCTTCGTTAAGGATCTTACAACCCTGGGAAAACTATTATTTACACTATGTTTGAAAAAAAAATAGTCATTAGAAATAAATTTGTACATACGGTCTATAAAATATACGTACTTAGTTTGATTTTTATCGGATATTATATCCGATTCCGAGAGAATCTTGTTTTTTTATCACTGAGTTTTCTTGCAGGTTACAGTTCTTTTGCAGCAACGGATTAACAATCCATGGACACGACCTTTCCATTATCACGTCTTCACGTGGCTTGATTCGAATTGAAAATTTCTATTGTTAAATGTTAAAATCTTTAAGAACAATTAAGAAAAATCATTGCTTTGAGCTCAAACAACAGATCATTCATAATTAAATGTACAATAATGGAAAAACACCAAGATTAGTCGTTGATTTTTCATTTCCCTTATTTCTGCATTGTCGAAGCAAAATTAAAAAAAAAAATTAAATGGTAAAACAATATAAAACAATAAAATAATGAATATTTTTTAAATTTTGCATAAAGAATAATTCACTAATTTCGTGGTCTTCTTGAACACTTGATATATTATAAGCAATTAGGTTTTTAGTTGAGATAAAAAAGTCAATGCGCGAGCGGGATTCGAACCCACGAACTTCGGCCAAATACGCCTCTGCTCTACCACTTGAGCCAGCGTGACCTCGATCCTCTCGGACACTTCCCATCTCAACTCCATCTTTTTTTGAATTTGAAATAATGATGAAGAAAAAACGTTCAAAGGTTTATCACCTGAATTACGTCACTTCATTTATATTTACGAATTATTATTAATATATATGAAATTCTGTTAAATATTTTCCACGATTCTATTGTTCTTTAAATGTGGTCGGGGTTAACAATTGACAGGAAATGGTCGATATTTCCATTTTTTTTAGATAAATAAACTTTTTTTTACTTTAGGAATTTACATCTACAACAGGATGTTTTATAATAATAAAAAAAAATAACGGATTTTATTTAATTTTTTAATTTTGACATGTGACAATAATTGGTATTATAGAGAAAGCTACCCACTGGCAGCACCTCTGGATTTAACAGGTCTCCCCCATCCATATTCTTCAGTGCCGTCGACGGGGTAATTATGAGACATGGAATTGTATTTGTGTGTTAGTGCAATCTTGTAATTTACTGTGAAAACATTTGCATTATGTTTTGATGGATGAAAACACATTTGTCATGCGAAGCCTGTTAAATGTGCTATTGTTTACGTAGCCGTAAAATATTTGATTGAATGCATTGAAATCTCCGAATATGGAAATATATCGCCGATCCGTACAATTGGCACACGTACATTATAGGTTTGAGTAAATATTATTTGACGAAAGTTTTGATTTTAGTGGTTATTTATGATAGTCGGTTGAGTAGGCAATACAGAATTTTAAATAGATAGTTGATTGTCAGCTTTTTTTAATTGTATGTCTATTCTAAGTAAATCTTCTAACAAATATAAGTCCTAAATAGTCAAATTTGTCGGATCGAGGATCGGCTTCATTGTATAGATACTGGGACAAATCCATGGCAGTGTGCAAAGGTGATATGTTGTGACTTTGTTGGGCTAAACTTTATTTTCCAAAGATTGAAAGCTTGTGTAGAAGTTAAGATTTGTTAAATATGACGTCATCCGCGTATGTGGCGTTGAGTGCATCCCCATTTGTGGGCATGACATAAATGTAAAATGCGCACAACAGCGGAGCGAGTATTGACCCTTGTGGCACGCCTGCATTCATCTTAGGGTCTCCGATGCCTGGTTTATTTTGAAGAATCTACGAAACGATTGTAAATATAATATAATAGGCCTGGGGTAAAAACAATTTTAATTTGTAAGTAGTCTTTTATGCCTTATTGAAAGCCTGATAAATGGCTAAAAACGCTCCACCGCGTACATTTTCTCCCCGAGACATGAATCAACTCCGTGAAGTTAAATAGTAGCGTGATGAGTTCGAAAAAGAAATCTGGGAAAATCGTGTTATAAGTAGCAGTATCGATAATTCTATCGTGAATATTTTATTGAATAATTTAGAAGGAACCGGTAAGAAATGAATAGGTCAGTAAAATGAATGGGTGTTTATATTTTTAATCTGTTTTGAGATAACTTTTAGTTTCCATTATACGGGAAAGTGAATAGTTCTTAGTGTGTGGTGATTAGTGACAGTAAATCGATAATTATTCAGAAATCGTGAGATGTGGTCTGATGTGATGTTTATTTCAGAAAAACATTTTTTTCTCGTGCCAACGTTCCGATCTTTAATGAGATCATCTTCAGCGCAATCTCAACACGACACACGGATGGCAATTACACAGAAGACAAACACTTTGAGTCCTGAAGATGATCTAAAAAAAGATCGAAACGTTGGCACGATGAAGAAAATGTTTTTCTGAAACCTACATCACACCAGACCGCATCTCACGATTTCTGAATAAGTTGTTCTTAATATTGTATTAAATAAAGAAGTCAGAAATAAACTATGTGTAATTTGAAATGTAGAATGGAGTTTAAATTTATTTTTATTACATTAATTTATGTTTAAAAAGAAAAAAATTCTTTTATCGAAGTTCTTTTGTAGAAATATCCATTTACTTAGTCGATAGATACTGTAATATAAAAGCTGATAATTTATCATACCGGAGAATTACAGTTCAGCGAGAAATCTTTTCTTCTGACGTAGCCGTAACAAAACACAATTGTGTGGACGTAATTTTGTTATCTGGGGAGGCGTTGGGATAAACTAAAATCAATGGATCTAGCGCCTCATTTACAGGTGATGAAATCTAATTTTTCACGGACAATTGACTTGTGGTGGTGGTCAATTTGATTTCCCTTTCGATAATAAACAAGCCCAGCCGCGTAGGGATCTCCTAAGGGTGGAAACAATTTCGAAAAGAATTAACTAATTAGATTCCAAATTTTATTTCGCATTAATATAGTAATACAATTGGAAATAAATAAAAAATTCCGTACGGGAACACAAACACGCTAGAAGAGACGGAGCAAGCCATTCGGTAAGGTCAGATCTTTGCTCAACCAATTGATCGTAATTGGGTGTAAGAAATGAAATTCATGCACAGCACGGCCGTTATTTTAGTTTATTCTGTCCGGTATTTAGGACTGTATGAAAATGTTGTTTTTTAAGCAAACAACACCAATTACCCGTGCAGAAAAATTGAACGGCTTGATTGTGAGAGGATATTAGTTTTTGTCGAGGATACTAAGTTTTCCTCGAGCCGAATGGGGTATGTCCAATCTCCCCCAGGCGGGCATCAATCAAGCGACCACAAGCACGGGCTGTTTAGTAAAGGGACCGCGGTGCCCTACTCGGCAGGCGGAGAGACACGGGGGTGTTTTATTTCGAGCCCCCTAGAAAAATTACCTCGCTTCCCCCCCCCCCAGAACTCATGTCAAATACAAGCCCCGCACACATATCAAAAGAGAGCACAATAATACCGGCCTTTTTTCATCGTACCGAAGGTTTGTCGCTTGATCGTAACCTTCAACCTTACACGATCTGGTCGTATAATGTTGACATAAATCCAAGCCAATCCAACGTTACAAAATTTAGTATTGTCTATTTCCTATGTTCAATTTTCTTGGGCTTGATGATCAACTAAGCATTGAAAAATCCCATTTATTCGTCGCTCTTCGAAAATAACACTACAGGTTTTAAACTAACATAACTATAATTACATAAACCTCTACTAATGACCTGGTTTTGGTTGCGCACAACCCAGCAGCTTAACAAGTTATGAGTAATGATCTTGCTGTGCATGTTAATATAGGAAGCTTTCCATTTACTAACACTTATTCGAATGAAAATTACCTTCTTTAAAAAAGTAGGCAAACTAGCAACGAAGGAGAAATTGTTTCATACACACCACGTTTTTTTCCCACGTCGTTAAAAAAAAGGTAAAAGCCGATATCCATCTGGTCAACAGCTATAAGTTAGCGAAAGTTTCATGAGCTATGCAGGCATATAATTTCTTCTTCCTTTGAATATTAACAAATGCAAGGCAATTAAATTTTCTAAAAATAACCGACCTCGTGACTTTTATTGTTTTGACTATTTCGTTGACGGGCAGAGATTGGAAGAAGTTGACACCACCTTGGTGTCGTTTTCAGCAGAAAGGGTCATTTCAATGACCATATCAAACAGATTCGAGGTAAGGCTCTACGCAATCTTTGCTTTATTACTAGGTTTTCTAGAGATTTTAAATCTTGGCAGTTAAAATATTATATCAATCCCCCGTTCGTAGCCATCTGGAATGTGCGAGTGTCGTGTGGTGAGACCAGCGAATTGGAAAAAGTAGAAAAGAAAGCAACCAGGATAATGGCCTTCAAAGTCTTGCATACCTGAATTACTTGGGAAGACTGAACTGGCTTTGTCTTGAGTCACTTAGCCTTTCTGCAGATCTCGTTTGGGGTTGGAAATTGTGGAATAGGGTTATTGACATTCTGAACTTATATTTATCTCTATGTGTGCATCAGCGACCAATTAGGAATTATAATTTGTTCTTTCTTCCACACAGACTTTGGACTAAATTCACCTCTACTTAGGATAATGAGATTGCTGAATTATTATTGTAATGAAATAGATGTATTTCCCGGTTCCTTGAATTCAGTTAAAATTATTAAAATGTTTACTTGCCTTGAATCATTAAGCCTTTAAGCCATTTGTGCTTAATTGTTCATTTGTTCTTTTTTGTTATTACATGCCTTTTTTTGACTACTCCTCTTGTTGATTCTTTCTGTTTGAGTTAAATAAATAAATAATTGTTTAAAAATGCATTTCAGAGCAGACAGCTGTGAAAAGTTCCCAGATCACTTCCTTATCTTCAGGGACAGATCAAAACTTATTGGTTCCGTGGGTTGTGGATTTTATGACAGCCTGAACAAGAACGAGTAACTTCCGAATCTGGTCAGCTCTTACATAGCAAAATGTATAGCCGCACTGAAAGCGCTGGAATACTCCGCGAGGATACCAAACACAAAAATAGGGATTATGACCGACATGCTCAGCCCGATATGCCAGCTACGCAGCAAAAATGTTAAAATATTCAACCTGACTAGATTCTTATCACAGCCAATCACGTGACGTTACAACCTCTTATCAACATTTCGTCTCATACTAACGAATTAACATTAAAAACCGTTCAAAAGTTAAAATTACATTTTTCAACAATTATCACAGATTTAAAGTTTCCTCCAAAGTCCAAAATTTGACAAGATTATTTTTATTGTTTAACAAATTAAAATAGAGATCACTTATCATATCAAAGTCTTGATGGTAATTAATAGGCAGTTTGTTTTAATGTCAAGGGCCTCCAGAAACTTTTGTTTTTTACTATTTCTTTCCTTTTTATCAATATCATCATCAAATAAAAACGGATGGCCTTCAATAATTGCTTTTTGAACCAAGGCGGTTTCATTGTTTCTACCATTTTGCACTGTATATTTATGTTGCTTTCAACATAGTATATTTTCTTGCGGTCTTTGCGTTCAATTTTGTACACTGGTTTGATTGTAATCCTTTCTTAATTTTATCTTTTAGAGCTGAGTAATACTTAACCGCATTACAGTTTCGGAAGGCCAACTTAAATAGGGGGAACTTCCTTTTCAGACACTTCTCAACTGTTCCAGACAACCCTTGGAGGTAAGGGAAAGTGACATAGGAAATTTCAAAATCATTTTCATCTTCTAGGTTTTCCGAGTTTTCGTTTGGGTTTATCTTCCATAGATTTTCATTTCTTCATAAATGTATCTACCATTTTTCTCGGGTATCCATTTAAAAAAAAAAATTCTTGTCTATTTTTATTATCTAAAAGAGAGGGGGAGATTCTGTAAAAAGAGATATTGTAGTTTCATACTCCAAGAAGAAGTAAAAAAAAAAGGAAGGAAAAATAAATAATCTTTCACTACCTAAAAATACAATAATTTTTAATATTGCTATTAAACTAGGTTCTGTAATGCGGCACAATGTTTTGTCTTCTTTTTCCTTTAAAACAAAAATCTTCTTCTTTCTGTTTTGTCTACTTCATAGCATTTTTGTGCTGAGTAAATTCCCATCTTACATTATATATTAGCATTAGTACTTCACGACTAGCAATACTGCTTAACTCAGAAAAAATAGGGCAAAACAGAACGATTTTATTCAAGGGAATCAGGAATGAAACAAAGGAGTTTCGTGAGTTCACCTTGCGTTCCGTAAATTTTAGGATTCGCCGATTTCGCGAAAAGGGTGAACTTCTTGTTCTATAAACCAGCCGGTCGGAACGGTGACATACTTGTCCACTATCTCACTTCCGGCAGGTAGTCAAAGACAATGGTCGCCCTCTCGCCCCCAAATTTGGGAGACGCTTCCCACCCCCCTTTTGTCCAAGATCGACGAGATGGAAAACAAGGAAGCCTGGAATAACTTTCTAATTCTTATTTTTACAAGGTTAAACAATAGGAGAGTTTATCTTTGAGTTAAACGACACTTGGTTACAAAAAACAGATCAAACATGTGGTTGATCTAGTTTTATATCAAACTTTTTTTGAAGTATTTGAACAAAAAAATAAGAGGGAAAATTTTTTTTACAAGGAACACAAGGAAACAATGATGATGACTCTAAAATTAAATGATTAAATTTGGTGGGCGGTAAGTTGCGGCCATCAATATTTAAACAGTTATTTAGATGCTATGGGTTTGAGTTTTTGTTTTGTTGGTAGTCCTGTGGTCTGTGACCAGATGCTTGTAACATTCTCTCAAAGACTTGAAAAGTGTCAAGAGCGCTTTCTTTGTGCGCATGCGTGAACGAAAACCTCTCGTTTTGAGAAGTGTCAACCCGGATAACTAGAAAATTACCAAACCCGTCGTGTCGTCTGCCTTGGACAAAATCAAGGCACTTTATCAAACCGCCGCATGAATCATAAGAGAGGCTCCTATCCGGTGACGTCAACTAGACATCAGGTAACAATCTCATGGTGATAAATTGTCGCCTGCCGCACCTACAGGTTTGATAATTAAACTCTTCGCCAAGAAGTCAACCAATATTGATTCAATTGTGTTAAAATTACACTAAATGATAATCTTTTACAAATTAAACAAACTGGGTCCAAATGGCGTAAGAAATATACGAAGAAGTAGTCGGATCTAAAAACTAATTACATCCAGACAGTTATATTGAGAGCGCCCATTGTGAGGATTAATTTCTGCATTATGAGATATTTACTGATGGGAGTGAAATAAAAAAAGAGTTGGTTGTGATTTTCTAGTGCATCAAGCACAATTGTAGAACGCAAGAAATTTAAATTTGGTTTATACTCCAGTTTTAAACTGAGAGACTATATAAATAAAAATAACAGTAGTAAAAAGGCAAGCAGTCCCTAATTTTGATTTTCTTACAGCGAGGACGCATGGGCTTATTTTAATAAAGTGGTGTCGTACCATTTCAATATTGTGTAATATTAATCATTATATGTAATTAGCAGTCATAATTTACGGTATTAATTAATTATACTTTTTATTTAAGGTTTTGAAAACCCACTGTTGCGAGTGGGATTCGAACCCACGATTATGGGCACAATACGCCGCTGCCGTAACGGTGATATAGTTTAATATACGCCAAGTGGTTAGCGAGGTATTGAGGTCGTAGGTTCGAATCCGTTTCATGACACCAGCCTTTTCATCTCAATTGACTTTAGATTTAAAAAATTGTGTAATATTTTATTTAAAAGTACGAATTATCGGAAAACACATTTATAAACGTAGTTATTTGATTGAACAGATAAAAGTGATTTGGCTTGTTTTTTTTAAAAGTAATCTTTCACATTAATTCCTCGGTGTTTTACAAACCTACCTGCGATTTATGTACAGAACAAACTTTTAAATACATTTGCAGAAAAATAACGACCTAGTAAGGCAATGAAATTTCCAGTTTGTAAGTTTTCCCCTGCCATCAATCAGTAAGAACACTTTTTTACGGTGTTATACATGAAGGATCGCAGTGAATAAAGGTGTTGTAATACACACGAGAAAGAGGGAGAGAAAAAAAAATAGTCGGGATGATTTAAGGTCTCCGTGTAAATATTGAACACGGTGTCTTACCAATGAATCGTCATCCATCAATCACCGGTCGCAGGCATTTTGCGTGCTTTCCATCCTTTTCTTTCGCCCGTAGAGAGAGATCATTAAGTTTCCATTAGGGGCGGTCGGCCTCCCTTTTCGGCTATCTCTCCAGGAGGCGGCAGGATTCCCCGACCACCCGAGGACAGGCCGGGTATTTGGGGCGTCGAGCCATTAAAAGCAATTACGCTCCGTTCTGCGCTCCCTTCCGGATTCGACCGCCCGTTCTGACGACATGAAAGGAAAAAAGTACACCGGGGGAGACAATTGGAAAGGAATTACTGGGGCGGTTTCGAAATTTTATTCGGGGATATTTTGAAAGAAGTCCTTTTCTTCCTGGAGGTCTTCCTTGGTTAAGTGATTCACTTCTCGTCCCATTACATCCCCAATGGGCCAATTCATGGCAATAAAATCCGGCAGTCTGACACGGGGCGCAAAATTATCGCCCCTTCTAGTCTACATTATTACTTCTCAGGGCGATTCCGCATAATAAACTTTTTTCCACTGCCAAGGTGACAACATCCTGTAACAACAATGGACGCACCATCTCCACATTTTACAAGTTTCGGTTAGTGAGTCACGGATTTGGACCAAATTTGTTTGTTGATTCTCCAAAAATCTAACATGTATCCGCCAATTCTTGTGAATAGACTCTTGTTTCCCCAAAAACGTTTTTTCATTTTTGAAATTTTCCGTTTTTAATATTATTTGACTTTTTGTACTTCCTCAAAATTTACAGCATTTTTTAGATAGATTGCAGTAATAATATAGTAAAAGCTATCAGCATTTATCAATAAACAAAAATTTTCTGAAGCCAAATATTTTTTCAAGTAAACTAGGTCATTTTTTTTGTTTATGAAATGATGTATCTAATATTACTGAACTGCACTAATCATTTATAACGAACACGTTGTTATTAGAAAAGTAAGCGTATTTGAGGAATTATTTATTACTTGACAACAAAATTTCATTAGGTCGGTTAGGAAGAAAAAGCCGTAAGTTATTTTGACGTTGATTAGTGCAGCTCAGTAACATTACGTAAATCCAACAAACGAAATTCAGAAAAGGGTCAAAACTTGGATTTGATATCCTAGCGTTATAATATGACTTTCGTGGAAGTCGGTTTAAATTAATTTTCTGGAAGACAATTTCAACTATCCTCTGCGAGGCTGAGAATCCTAGTTCAAGCTTTAACTCTACCGATTTTCACAGCTCTCCGTTTTACCGAAAATATCCAATGGATTTTATAATTATACAGAACATTAAAATCGTACGTAGAGGTGTTAAAACGAAGTTTCACGTTGGGCTGACGAAAATATTTTTGTGACCTAGTTTAGTTCAAAAATATTTGGTTTTTGGTTATTGATAAACTTTAGCTTTTATTAAATTTTTATTGCACCTACATTAAATATACTGTAAATTATGTATTCGCATAGTTGATTTTTAGTAAATAGAATGGCGAAATAAAAATATTAAAAACCAAAAACATTTCAACTTACAAATTACATTTGGCGAAACCCGGTTCAATTTCCAAGAAGTGGCGGATACGTGTCCGACATTTTGGAGTGTAGAATTACTAAAAAAAGTTTGGACCGAATCCGTGACCACCAACCTGGTCGTTCGCATTTAAGTAAGATGAAAGACACAAAGAAAAACGGCGCTTTACGATGTTAAACCCGCACGACCGATCCATCATGCAAGTTTTAATCTATTTAAGCGCCTTGTTAAAGGAGAAATTTGTACTTCCGACTTTTTTTTTATTTGACCAAATTCGCGCTTCGTACTCAAATATTTGCTGCGCTTCACGGATAAACATCGTGAATATATTTTTGGAGAGTGAATTCGTAAAAATCCGGTCGTAAGATAATATCGACGACCTTTCTGCCTGACATACCCAGTGCAACCTCTAAAACTAGTTTTCTCAAAAGCTAGTGGACTGATTTTCATGGTTGAAAATTCCTTTTAAAGAAATTATCAAACCAACTTTATAAATTAAAATCGAACAATTTATCCCATTTAAAAAACGAGGTTAGTTTTAGATTAAAGTATCATTTTATTTTATGTATTTTCTTAGAGAAATATTTTATATGTTTTAATGGTTCGTACATCTATAAAACGGTACGCTACTCTCCTTTCAAATGATATTTTTGACGTTAAAATCCTTTTCGATGTTTTTGAATTATAACCGTTTTAATCAGATATTCGGATAACGACTTCTTAAAAATCAGATAAATTGTAAGGGTCAAAATATCGAAAAAATTTAAATTCAAACAAAAATTTATATTTTGGGGACGAGATCAGATATTGGGATAGTGACTTATTAAAAATCAGATAAATTGTAAGGGGCAAAATATCGGAAAAATTTATATTTGAGGTCTGTCGAGATGCTAAAACGAAATTGTATATTAACCTAATGATATTTTTTTGTCAACTCGTTTACTTGAAATATATTTGGTTTTTAGAAATTCTTGGTTGAAATATATTTATAATATTAGATTTATTTATAACTTTGATAGCTTTTACGATTTTTTATTGCAAGCTGCATAAAAAACACTGTAAAATGATATATTCACATAGTTGATCTGAACAAGAAGGTCAAAATGAAAATATTAAAAACAAAAAAAAATCAACTTATAAATTCACTAATTTCATGGTCCGCTTGGCCAATTAGTACATTACAATTAATTAAGCTTTTTAGTTGAGATGAAACAAAGTTAATGGCACGAGCAAGATATAAATTCTTAATATAATATAATTCTTGTAAATTTTTTTTTGGCCGAAACACGGTTCTATTTTCAAGAAGTGGCGGATACGTGTCCGACATTTTACAGTGTAGAATTAAACAAATTTCTGGCCAAATCCGTGCCCCCGCCTGTTCGTCCCTTTGTTTGTTCATCGTTATGTTAGCAAAATGATAACATTCCGATTGGATGAGTCAGTGACTAAAACCCCATTGATACGTGTAGCTTTTTTTTCGTATTTTTATATATTTTAATTGCGTCCGTTAACACCCGCAGTTAAAAAATGTAAAAGCAACGACTAGGATGTAACGAAAAATGCGTTTTTGTAATTGAACGACAAAACTGCTTGAAGGTATTTGTCATAATCTTGGAGTTAGTGTTCAATCACAATTTTTGGCCTTTTGGTTTCATCCCTAGCCTGTAGTACGATGTCTAGAACCGAAAGCACAACGAGCTTCGAAGGTTGACCAGATACAAACACAACTTCACGGTGTTATTTACGAGAATACTAGTTCACCCGAACGTTTGAGCTTTTCTCAAACATTTTAGACATTTTATACCTGGCGAGTGGTTAGATTAAATTTATTAAGATAACCTCATTGAAAGGCTTCTGCTTCGAATATCAGCGGCCGTCATTTACAAAATAATATATATTATACACTTTATGCGGTAGAATTTGACATGAAAAGGTCGTTGCGCTGGTATCCCAGATTTTTATTTTTTAATAAAGCTACGTGGTTAGTCTGACCTCAGGTAATTCTCAGGGAACGTCAAGTAAATTTATTAATATTAGAGAAAATCATTAATTTTTATGAAATATTAAGAAACTAAATATGATAGAATTGTAGAAAAGAAAAACCTATGTAGTTATTATTATGTTTGGAATTGAAATAATAATGACTAAATGTATTCTCAATTTTCTAAGGAATTAAAAACGTGGTTGTACTAATAATCTTTTCAATAAACAGTTATAAAGAAATAAAATGAACAACCACAGAAAAGGGGGAAAATTGCACAGAAAATTAATAAAACAGAACTGACCTGTGTGCGTTCTTTGGTGGGCCTTCAAGTGTGAGCTCTTGGAATAGACTTTTTTACAGCCGGTATACTGACACTTATGGACTTTTTTCTTCGATTCGGATGTCTTGTCCGTAGACCTCTGCGTCCTGGGATGGTTGTGTTGTTGGCTGGCGGGTATTACCGTCCCTGTAGTCACGGGCTGACTGTTCTGTATCGTAACCGTCTCTCTAGGATGCCTCGTTGTCCCGGTGATTTTTTGCAACGAGCTTTGGCTTTCGGGAGACGAAGGCGGTGTGAGCGTGGGAAGAGGCTGGGTTTGGCTCTCTTCTAACAACAGCTCTTCTTCCTCTTCGTCGTCGTCGATCAGGGGTTCCTTTTTGACGACGACCTAGGAAAAAATATTATATAACACACAAAAGTTTGAAGATTGCAGATAAAAACACTTTCCGATGTTTAATTTTTCATTAGGAAGTTTAAGATTTCACTTACTTCACAGGACAAAGAGCCGCAGGAGACCCTGGAACAAGCGGACCCCGACGAACTCAAACTGAGGGAGTCCAAGGTCGGTTCGTCCAGAGGGTCGACTACTTCGACCTTCCAGGGGGGAGGCGCAGTGAATACGTGCCAGGGTGTGTCTAACTCCGTCGGCAGTTTTTTGTAACTCTGGAGCTTCGGCTCGTCTTTTAAGTATCTCTCCATTTCGTAGCATGTCTGGAAACAAATATTAAAAGATTTAGACCAACATGACTCAATTACCATCAAAATAGGAGTAAATAGTACTACTAGTATAGTAAAGATAATAATGGTGCCTAATATTAATTAACTTATTAATGGAAATTATAACCGCCTCAGTTGAAGAAGGCTGCATACAAGGTTACTAAACGCTTTTATTTGGTTTTCCAAAAAAAGACCTAATTATTAAAGTATACACAGCTTGGATTGCTAAAAAATGCACCTTAAACAGGTAAGTTTTAAAATTATAGCCAAATAAATAAATACATATATTTATATTTCTTGCTTTTCGTTTCAAGAACTAGCCAACCGAAAACCCGCTTTCTTTAATTGACGTCTAAAAAACCCCCAAGAAACATAAAAAGTCTACAACCGAAAAAGAAGAGAAAAAATATACGTATATTTATACATAAATTACACTACTAGATTTGTTTACAGTCTCCAGGGGTTAGGTCATCCATAAAACCGTTTCGGTTTACGGCATTTTCAATGAGTAACTGTTTTTGTTCTATTTTATCTTCCATGGCACTACTAGAAATTATTCACTTCCCTGCAACTTCCCCACTCAAGTACAAGGTCCAGAAAGGACAATGGGCAAAACGAATACCACTGCAGACCAATTCCTATTGGTATCTTGCCGGCTCATAAACGGATAGAGCCATAGGTGCCTAAGTCCCCGGGATGAATCCAGCGACGGAACTATCTTAAAACGTACGTAAATACGCAAGTGAACACTGCGCCAGAGAAGTAAAAAGTCAAGGATTCCAGGAAGATAGCCATAAAGCCATTCTCTGAGTAGGGGGAATTTAAGGACTTGAAGACAAGCCCTGTAAAGCGAAAAAGCGTATGGCGTTTATTGAATACCTGGTAGATGTCCGTGAAAATGATCTCACCCTAGCATCGGTTCCTGAGCATTCGTGATGCAGAGGTAGTAAGAAAGTGTACATATTGGCTTTGTAGGTTGTCTCTAGGCCTAGAGAGGCCTAAAATCGTATTGTGCCTAAACTTTGTTGGAACAATACTCCAATCATGAGGCACTAAGGGATTGAAGGTATGGCCATATACAAGACTTAAAAAGGAATTTGCTGGAAGGTAACCGCAACATAACTAGAATTCTGCTTGGACTGCTGACAGGGCACTTCCGGCTAAGATAGCAATATAGACAGAAAAAACACTACAGATACTGCCCGGAGGCAGAGGAGACCGCAGAAAAAGTTTTATGTATTTGTGATTGTTTATGTACGTGTACATTTTTGCATTAAGGAGAAGAAAAACCGAACCATAGTAATGAGTCGTTAGCAAGGCATTTGACTAACAACCTCAAGTTGGGCAGTTATAAAAATAAACGAGCACGATAGATAGAAGTGCAGAAATCCTCGTCGCCACCCTTCCGTTTGAAGGCAGCAAACTGTTACATGGGAGCAAAAGATTTCCTCAAGTTATTATTAATGTTTTTCCAATTTTACCCCCAAGTCATAAGCAACTAATGCTATTGAAAGTAAATCTCGCACAATACTTTTTACTCGACTGAGAAACATTTACCATCCATGGATGTAAATCCTTGGCATAGTTAAAATTGACAAAAGGCAATAAACAAATACTGAATATAATGCAAAACGTGTGTAGAGATTAGTGACCGTTAACGGATAATTATTCAGATATCGTGAGATGCGGTCTGGTGTGATGTAGGTATCAGAAAAACATTTTCTTTATCGTGCCAACGTTTCGATCTTTTATTGAGATCATATTCAGGGCTTGGGATTTACAAACATAATTTACATTTAGAAAATACATATAGAATTTGGAAAAGTGAATACAATGCAAAAATTATATTTTATATTCTATCAAAGTAAATGTAAATCCCAGGCCCTGAAGATGATCTCAATAAAAGATCGAAACGTTGGCACGATAAAGAAAATGTTTTTCTGATACCTACATCACACCAGACCGCATCTCACGATATCTGAATAATAATAATGCAAAACTGTGACATTAAAAACGTTGTCTACGTTTATAAACCCTCCAGCCAATCTAACATTAAAATCTTTATTCAAAGGTACAAGATAAAACAAAATTGAAATTATTTCTTATGTATTTTGGAATACAATAGTGTAAAAATATATATAAAATCGTATATTTTACTGAATATATTAAGCACAAGTTGGAAAATTTTGTTTTAACCTTAATTTGATTTACCAACAAACGAAAAAATCAAAAAATTCAAAACCTAAGTGCAATTACTTATTTATAAGGCTGTCACTTCTATAACAATGAGAATATTCCATGATTTATAAGGCTTTCATACTGCTCAATCTGTTCATGTTTCGCTTTGAGATGAACCAATGACGGTTGTGTCAATATTTGGCCTCTTATGACTCATTCTGGCGCTGGAGAAGATTGAATCACTGACACAAAAATTGGTTCAAATCATAGAACATATTTCAAAGAGTAAACGGAGGGTATGATAACAGCAATTTAAGTTTGATCGAAAATAATGATAAACGTCGAGCCCTGTTTATCAAGAAAATTTGTTATTTATTTATATAAAAAAAAAAATACCCGGTTCAACCGAACTTTTTATAATAATTTATGTTGCATAGAAAACGTACAATTGAAAGTATATTTTATGGCACCTATTAAAAAGTTGGAAGAGGTTTTATGAATACAATCTACATTGTAGAACCGGATTCGGAAACTTTAGCTGTAAGCCATGTAAAATGTTGTTTTTTTAACATAAACCCCCGTCCTGAGAAAACAGCTATAATTGAGTTGTGGTTATCTCCTATTAAAAGTTGTCTTACCATGTGATTTAATCCAGCCAATTTTCCTTGACAAAATTGGTCGGACGGGGAATGTTTTTTTTTTAAATATTCGTTTCACTCATTCTCTCTTCTTGTTAATTGTAAGATTGTAAATTTGGGAGATTTGCTAAATAAAATATTTCTTCTTTTTAAATACATTACTCTTTCTATTTATCTTTCATATTACGGCTTTGGTACACAGGCGTTTAAACAAAACAAATATCTGACCCAACAATATTTAATATTTATTGATTAGTACGATACGAACGAATTCACAAACCGTTTAGGTAATTATTTGTTGTTCCATTGTCAAAATTCCGCTCTCCTGTGTGTTCTCATAATAATTATTTAAAAGGAAAATTTATTTTTCGACGCGTCAATTCAGTCTACACAGGCTTCAAGGCTGTGTAAGATGTAAGATTAGATGGTAGTTCTTTACAGGTGTCGGGCCCGGGGTCGCGAACAGGAAAATGGGTTTGGGGGAGCCGTGTCAGCTTTGTCGGTCGTAAAATAGGGAATCTATTGTCTAGTTACTGGCAGGCCTTACAATGTCAACGGGGACACGCGCGGCAGTACTCTAGGACGAGTTATGGCCATTGGCAGTTTACACGTGACTTTTCTCTTAACGCACACATGTTTAATAAGACGTTTTATTTGGCAAAAGGTTCGTGCGTACCATTGGATACGTTCGTAAACTAGCGAAGCATGAAATCATAAATCTAGTTCCATAAATCCTTCAACCTTTTCACATCCGACCGGTCCGAAACAGAAAAATAATTTATAGAAAAGTTGACTAATATGTACGCTAAATTGTCCATGGTAGCAAATAAGCTATGCTGTCACATTTATTTATTATTATTATCGTTTTTAATAATAAATTACAAGTTCATAATTTTTGAGATAATATACAAACCTTCTATACATAAATATCATAGATTATTATTTTATGATTCCTTTTTTAAATAAAAAAAAAAAAAAAAAAAAAAAAAAAAAAAAATAGTTTAACCTTTCTTTTCAACCATAACATTTCGTGGTCCGACTGACCAATTAACATTTTTTAATTATTAAAAGGTATTGGTTAAGATAAAAAAATTGCAAAAAGGAGAGAAAATTCGAGAAGTGAGGTTGAGATGGGAAGTTTTGGTGTTTCGATACTCAAGTGGTAGAGGAGCGGCGTATTTAGCCGAAGGTCGTAGGTTCGAATCCCGGTCGTGACACTGATTTTTTTTTCAAATCTCAACTCATACCTTTCATAAATATTAATTAATTGAAATTCCTTTTATTAATTTTATTCGCTCTTGTTTTGACCTAATAATCTAACTGTATAATTTATTTAAACTTTTATCTCGATACATGCTTGAAAATACATTTGTTACTTTGTTACGGATATTTTATTTGTTAATCGAGTATATTTTTATTCTGAACAGCCTGTTATGTAATTACTGACATCCGCTGGCATATTTGGGCTGGTTGCAAAAAAAAAAAAAAAAAAGAAAAAAAGTTTTATTGGGAGATGTCCAATTCTAAGGGTAATAGATATATTTAGCAAAAGAACAGTTTCCCCCGGAAAAATTATTTACCTCTTAACTGGAAAGAATTGGAACATGCTAAGTGATTTTGGTAAAAAAAAATCGGTTTTATAGGTACAAACTAGGAGCTTGTACTTTGAATACACTTTGAATAAATTGCTAGGTATTGGACGTATATTTGGGTTGTGGTGTTCCGTGGATTGCAAAAATTAGGTGATAAAATTATTACGTTTAATTAAGGATGTGTTGATTGAAAGTAATATACTAGCTCCAAAAGTGATAAAAGATGTAATACATTATACCATTTTATTATTATTATTATTATGTTAAAGATAGCAATTCTCCTGACTGTCATATGTTCATGAAGTATTGTCTGTATGTAATTACTAAAATATTGTACAATGCATTAATGTTTTTGGTTGAGATAAGAAAGTCAGTGTCACGAACGGGATTCGAACCCACGACCTTCGGCTAGACACGCCGCTGCTCCACAACTTGCGATATCATGACTTCGATCCACTCGGACACTAACTTCCCATATAAACCCCACATTTTGAATTTTCTCTCCTTTTTGCCAATTTTCAAATGTCGTGTTAATCTATTTTGATTCTCGGCGACAAATTGAAGCTTTAATGGAGAGGTACTTCATTTTAATTCACTAAATTCACTAGTTTTCGTGGCCCGCTTGACAACTATTATAATTCAATTAATTAATTTTTTAGTTGAGATTAAAAAGTCAATGACACGAGCGGGATTCGAACCGACGACCTTGCCGCTACTCTACCACCTGAGCCATCGTGACCTCGATCCACTCGACACTACTGCACATCACAACCCCATCTTTAGAATTTTCCCTTCTTTTTTAACATAACATTTTTCAAATGTCGTGTAATCTATTTTATTTCCGGCGATAAATGGCCACGGAGAGCTTAGTGAAGATGTACTTCATTTTATCTTTTTAAATTCACTAGTTTTCGTGGACGGCTTGACCAATTAATATCTTTAAAATAATTGAGTTTTTTAGTTGAGAGAAAAAAAGTCAGTGACATGAGCGGGATTCGAACCCACGACCTTGCCTTGATACGCCGCTGCTCTACCACTTGAGCTATCGTTTCGATCAACTCGGACATTAACATCCCATTTTAACCCCTCCTTTTGGCCATTGTCCAATTGCTGTGTAATCTATTCGATTTTCGGCGATAAATGAAATGGCCACGGAGAGCTGGCCTGAAGCCATGGATCTTAAAATGCACCTACTGCAAGTGACATGTAAGCCTTTGAAATCGAAGATGTTTTTGTCAGGAGTGAAAGTGTTTTCACGTTGGATGTTGTCTCAGACCAATGTAGGGACGGACGACCTCTTCTTTGAATAATCCAATGAGGACGGTTCATTAGCGCCCGTCGTCCTCTTTCGCGTTCGACAGCATCTCACCCGCACTGACGAGCTACGTGACGAGCATCCGTAAGAAAAACGCCGCATCCGTCCTAATCTGAATTCGCCCTGTGGAATATTCTCTGCGAACGAGGCCGAGGCTTGTTCGCCTGTTCCCAGTCCCGCCCTTTTACTACCTCATAATTCAATTAGCCAAATTTGTTATCTCAGGCTGTTTGCTTTGTTTAACCCTTTACTGGTATAAAGCTGACGTCGGAATGGGATATCACGTCCCATTGAAGATAACGTCCGTACCCGACGGCCGACGATTCGGATTTTATCTAGAGAGATTTAATTAAATTAATTCCCTTAGCCCGTTCTGGATTAACGGTTCTATAATTTCGATTGTTGTCCCCTAAATACAGTTATTTATGAAACAAATCAAAATGACCCGGTTTAAACATTTAAGGAAGTCTATTCGATTGGAAAATTTGTAAGAACAGCGTGTTAAGTTGGGGTTTAAAGCATATTCTAATTAAATAGCTGTTTAGTTCTAGATGTAGTCTACACTCGGAGAGTCGAGCAAATTGTATATTTTATAATGGACTGGATTCATCGTATTTCTAAGTTCTTCCTGGACAAGTTTTGTTCCAGTTATATTATGTTTTGCCGTGATTTATGACAATTGGGGATTAAAAATAAAGCCTCTTTTTGCATTTTACTTACCAATTCAATGCCGGGTTTTATTCTTG
Organism: Cimex hemipterus; assembly: GCA_039619505.1. NCBI lineage: Eukaryota > Metazoa > Arthropoda > Insecta > Hemiptera > Cimicidae > Cimex > Cimex hemipterus. The sequence goes on from CM077112.1 coordinate 17,452,325, forward strand.
TTTAATAAAGTTGAACCAAATCTTTTCTTTGTAGGACGGCCATTATGTACATATATCAACTCAGATAATAGAGAAGACGGTTGAACGTTACCGAAGAAAACGGAAATACCAATTAATTGAATGAAGGGTTTAGCGATTTGAACTGAAGCAGCCAACCTTGCGAGAGAAGAAGGCTAATATTTGTACAAAATTCTACCGTAACCCTTAATGAAGTTTGCCTTTGACATACAAACCATCTCTTTAAAAGAGGAAATTCGTGAAGAAACGGCCCTTCTAATCTCGCCTTTCTTTCATTTTTGGAGAGTTGTCTTTACATAAATTCCGCCGGTTAAGACCATGTCAAAATAGTGATAAGAGCTGAATAAGTTTTTTGTTTTCAAAACGACCCGAAATGGCATTTTAACTTTGACCTTTTGAAAAGACCTCCGATTTATTTTTAAAGCGTTATCTATTGGATCATTTTAAATGGCCCATTTCAAAAATGTTCCGACGGATATTTTTCTATACCCGCAGGTTTTATATATGAACCGCATATATCTGTTATCGTTAGTGTAAAAATTATGTTTAATAGCTAGTTATTATAAATAATAACTACGGAGACCAGTTAGAATGTATAATGTTCTGACATAATACACTATAATTATTACAATTAATTAAGGGTTTTAGTTGAGATGAAAAAAAGTTAATGTCACGAGAGGATTCGAACCCACGACCTTCGGCTAGATACGCCGCTGCTCTACCTCTTGAGCTATCGTGACCTTGATCCACTCGGACATCAAGGTCCTATCTCAACCCCACCTTATGAGTTTTTCTCTCTTTTTGCCATTTTTCAAACAAAACGCATAAGGTGGGGTTGAGATAGGAAGTTGATATCCGAGTGGATCGAGGTCACGATAGCTCAAGTGGTAGAAAAGCGGCATAAGTAGCCGAAGGTCGTGGGTTCGTATCGTGCCATTTACTTTTTTGCATCTCAACTAAAAACCTTAATTAATTGTAATGTATTAATTGGCATGCGGACCACGAAATTAGTGAATTCAAGGAACTATAATTATTATATGTAACAACTTGAGTTTCACAGTGACATGTTGTTTCATGGTTGAAGTCGTGAGAAGCGGTCAAGAATGAGGATGTTTAGAACAACAAAATTTTTTTTTCCGACATTTATTCGGAACACGCCCTGAAGATGACTCGGATAAAGGTAGAAACGTCGATAAAAAATGAAAAAGGTGTTTTTCCTCAATTATCTCATTTTTTTATCCCTTCCTCACGACTTCAACAATACATATAATAACTATGGACACCAGTAGCTGGGGAAATGTATAACAAGAACTCAAAACAAGCTTAAAAAGATGAAGTACATGCCAGATAGAAAGTTCCCGAAAGTCTAAGTAGGAGACAAAGTCAGACAACAAGTCCGAGATGTAGACCTTGGAAATGCTGAAAGCTCGTAAAATTTCGGCTCGTGTTAATGGTAATCAGGAACGATAAATTATTCAAACTTACGGACAACAAATGGCAAAAAACAGCTTTACGCCAAATTTCATTTCACTGTTTGCAACGAACAGGAAATATCAATGAAATCCCTTCAACGTCATCAGTTTCATTGATGGCTACAGCTTTTGGGCTTTTTCCACTGCAAATGTACTACAAAACTAGGTTCGAAAAAGTGCGCAAATGAAAAATAATATTCTGTGCCAATTGCCACTGGAGCATCTCAAGTTAATGAAATGAAAAATCTCCTGATATAATATATACTTCACAACATTTATAAATGTTTATTTTAATCGAAAATTACTTTGTGACTAATTAGAACGTAGTAACGAAAACCCATGACTGTTTTTTCTTCCTAAACTTTACCCGCCAACGAATAATTCCATCAATTTGCTTCAAAAGTCACAAAAATCATACATTTTAGAGTTTGCAATAAATTAAACAATTTAATGAACAGCACATAATTTCGAGTATTATATATACCCAGAGTGGCCCCAATCGATTCAGCCACACTTACGTTCTTATGTACCTGTGTCTGCAAACCCTTCATTTCTGAGCTATAGGCGAAAAGCCACGAAAAACATCTTTTTTTGACCTTATTCGTAAAAATTGTTCGTAAACCGTTAGCCTGAACGTAAAACAGCTCGAAACAACATCTGCAGAGGATTAATTTCTGCGTCGAATGAGATTAAAACCAGCCTGATCGGCCGAAAATTTCCTTTTTGGCGATTTTTCGAAGTTAGGAGCTAAAGGGGTACAAAAAATTCACCATTCTGACAATTGTTTAAAATCGAAAATTCATAACTTGAACACCCTATCGATAAATTCTCCGTTACAAACCTCGTTTGTTGGTGATTCAATTTTCCGTCGTACTAGTCCAACTAGTCCAACCCCAATCCGATTCATGAAACATTCGAATTTCGGCTAATTTACAGCTTTTCACCCAAATCGAACTGTTTTCGGATGTGTAAACCGTTCAGATTTGTCGTACATTCTTTCATTCAGCAGGGGGTACCCATCAGCGAACAGATCAAGTTTATATATATATATATATATACACCTGTTTTAGTTAAAATATTTAATTTCAATTTTTCCCATACGGGATATATATATACGGGGCGAGTCAGTAAAAAAAAAGGGTCACTTTTCGACGCGCCATTCGTTACAAATTAGTTTAATAGGGTTGGTAGGAAAATAAAGAAAACC
>CM077112.1:17455421-17478091 GCA_039619505.1 Cimex hemipterus
TCTCACACGCTAACCACTCGGCTACCGCGGCATCCCGTGACTTCTGGTCGATCCTTCTTGCGAGAATTTTGGGTCACATAATGTCGCTGCTGCAATTTCATTCCCTGGGTTTCCGTTGTATCCGAGGTTAAGTCTACATTGAGCTGTTACTTCCTCATCATTATAAAATCTGAAATTGGGATCATCGTTATGTTGTACGGATGCCAGGGACTAACTCCTCTTTCACTCCCTTGTGTCTGGCCTTATCCAATTGCTGGTTTTGACGAGACTTTCCTTGTGTTTAACTCTCCTAAAGTTTATCCCTTCTCCTTTTGTCCTTTTTGGATACTTTCTGAAATGCAGGAGTCCGTGTTTGTTTTTCTTATCAAAAGAATTGGTCCAGGGTCTATATATGGTTTTGCTGATTCTCCTTTGGCCAGTGATTCGATTTTGGCTTTTTCGCTAAAATAACCTTCTGTCCGCCACCTATATCATCTGCTGTTCTGTTTTCCCAAGTTTTGGAGATTTCAGTTCTCTGACTAGGTTTCAAGTGATTTTTGCACACTCTAATGCTCTAATATTAGTTGCTACTAGTTGCTTGATTATCTGATCTTATGAAGATTTCTTTGCCATTGAAACTTCTTTTAAAGATTTTTTTGCGCACATGCTTCGATGGGATGCATTTCTGTTCGAAAGAGGTATACTTTCCGAATGAGTTTGATTGTTGATATTTTGGGTTAGGACAAAAAAACACGTGATCCGATTCCAATCGTTTGTTCGGGTGCCATCTCTATACCATATCAATGTATTTCATACTCTGCTCAGTTCTTCCTTTTCCATTACAGTCTTTTGAAATTTTATAGGTTATTTTAAAGAACGTTTCCGAGATCATGAAGCCTAGTCAGTCCCCATATCTAAAACGGTTATCTGATTTTATTAATAATGGTTGTGTGCTCCAGTTGTTTAGTTCCCATTCAAATTAATTGTTTCTGCGGCCGCCTACGATATATAGACCACAATCAGCTGAGCAGTAGAGCGCGAGATGCAGAGTCCACTGGGTAATGGATTAACTTGACTATAATGTTGCCATATAAATGAATCAAGCAATACGAACATCATCTGTTAAACAGAATATTTTGACGAATTTAGTCAGACGTTAGATGCAGTTCATTTTTAAAGTAATTATTTTGGGATTTATTAGAAAACCGCTTTCTTCGAAAGAGAATCAAATTTGTAACAAGTGAAAATTAGATCATGTGTTGGTGACTGGTGTGCAGGCATATTTCGGTTTGCTGTTGATATATTTATACAAAGGAAAGTTAATTAATGCTGTATTAATTTTAATGAAAACATTTAATTTATTAGGTTTTTAATTATCACTCTGTCGAAATTAAATGCTAGCAGATGGCTTAAATTGCCGTTGTGCTTTATATTGAAAGCGCGTTTTTTAACTGAAACATTTATTTATTTGCACACGGAGTTAAGCCTGACGGGCACACGACGGTTAATATGCAAAGATTAGCCTTTAAAAAACGAGGTACGGTATTTTCCAGGAAGATAAAGGACAGAAGATGGCGAATTCAGCAGAATAGAGTACATCGTATTAAACCTGTTTACATAAAATATTGTTAATTTCATATTAGACTTTTAATTATGTTTATTTTACTCTCGTTTATACCTCATTAACTCAGCCCGACATCAAATATCGTTTGCCAGCAAAGTAGGATACGTAATATAGACTTTGTGAGCTCTTATTTTTGTTTAACTTGAATTTAAACGTATACAGTAGCAGCGTACATAATTTAAAGCATTTCCTCCTTTGGGATGTAATTTTATTGAAAAGAATTATTAATTATTATTTCGGCTTTCAATCGTATTCTTTATTAATATAACTAAAAAAATTAACTTCTTATATCTATTTACAAGCAAAACCGTCAAAAATAAAAAAATAACTATAGAATCATCAAAATATAATTTCCAAACATTTTCAAACGGCCAGCATTGATAATAGACATCATAATTTAAAAAAAAGTCAAATATATCAAAAATACGTTGAATTCATTTAAAGCGATAAAAACGGATGGAAAACTGAGCCTATGCGTGAGATGTAAGACAGTGCATTGTAGTCCATTTTAAAAAGTAAATGATTATCTTGATTCGATTTCCAGCTTGAGCATTATAATTGTAAATAAAAATCCTATAATAACAGAAAAAATAAACGAATACATTGTTTAAATGGTATTTACAGATTTCGAGAAAAAGTTTGACTCAGTAGACAACGAATTTGTGTACACAGCTCTAAAATCCCAAGATGTCCCGAAAAAATTAAAAATATTAAATAGGAACATTATAGAGAGAGGGGAAAGTCATAATATTGTCAGGGGAGAAAATGAACCGCAATGTACAAAGGGGTGTAAATCAGGGAGACATTCTTTTCCAAAATATTTTTAACTGGGGTTGGACCAGTTTTAAGAGGTCTAAAATTGGAAGGGAAAACAAAAGTCGTCCAGCTGACGGTATGAGGGATCGCGGAAACAGTGTAAACTGCAAAAAAGATATCAAGTTTGGAAAAAGAAAATATGAAAGAATGGCTTAAAATTAGGTATCAATTGTTAATGGACACAAGGGACAGATCAATATCCTAGAGCATGAAATAAGATGGTTAGAAGAAACATTTTGTCTAGGACGGCTAGTAGGTTTTACATATAGCAAAAATAGCCATAACATGGAGGAGGCATTAAATTTAAAAACGCATACACTTCAATTAAAAAAAAAAGTTTTGCCAAGTCTGATCTAAGGAACACAAACTAACAGAAGTTATTAAAAACAGTAGACAACTCACCAAAGGGGCAGGAAATGATGAAGGAAACACAAGGACATAAGAAACTTGACTGGGCCAATGAGGCAAAGAGGAAAAGAGCTGAAATGGAAATGGGCTGACCATGTGATGAGACTGAGAAAAAGAAATCCACAAAAAAAGTCACAAATTAACCGCTGCTGGGTAGAAAGATCAGAGGACGAGTAAGGACGCCTGGGAAGACAACGTGGAGGTAACTACGTGACGAGAAAGTATGGCGGACCGAGAGAATTGGAAAAATAACGGTTTCAAAAGGACAACCTTTATAATTTGTGTTTTTAACTTTTTTCATGTGGTTGTGTAAAAATAAATTTCCTGGCTTATTTTTACGATAGAAGTTTTGAACGTTCGCAAATATGGGAGAACTTCGCCCAAAACCCGGCCCTTGGTTAAAAAGGACAATATTTTTTAATTCTTTAAAAAAACGTTTTTCGTGTGGTTGTTTAAAAATGAATTTCCTGGTTTATTTTAACGTTAAATTTTTTGGACGTTTCATAAATATGGGAGAGGACTTCGCCCAAAACCAAGGCCTGGTTTCAATATAACAATCTTTTTAATTTGTGTGTCTGTTTTTAACGTGTAGAGATTAGTGATCGTTAATCGATAGTTATTCAGATACCGTGAGATGTGGTCCAAAATTCTGGTGGTCACCGCATCTCACGATATCTGAATAACTATCTGTTTTTAACGTTTTCATGTGGTTTAAAAAAAAATAAATTTCCTGCTTTATTTTTCCATTAAACTTTATGACGATTTGAAAATATTGCAGAGTCCTTCGGGCGATACTAGTCCCTGTTTTAAAAGGACAGTATTTTGATCTGTTCTTTCCAAAAGGATAGTTCCTACTCACAGTAAGTTGTTCTGCAACGATCCGGATTTCGAGCCTCTTAGCTCATCATCAGGTTGAAGGACTTTCACAGCCACGTCTCGACGTGCATTGCCAAAGTGAAACCGCTGGTACCTCCGCCACCGCGACCAATTAACAGCTGATTTTTAATGACGCTCAATTTGAACGTGCGAAACGCGGAAATTATAACAAAATAAAAATACTAGAATAAAAATAATAACAACTAAAATAATTAGTTCAATTATTTGGATGTTCTTTCCCTTTGTTGAAACTATGTAACACTCTCGTATTTAGATTCGGGTTGAATTTATGTTTTGTTTCTTTTAGATGGTCCTTAAATTCCGAAAATTTGCTCGATTTAGGCAAGTGTTCTTTTACTCTCGTTTTTATTTCTCTACCGCTTTGTCCTATGTATTTAATATCACAATCATTACAATTGAGTTGGTAAACCCCGCGTTTTGCCAAATTGTCTACTCTGTCTTTAGGTCTTGAAAGGATGTTGTTGAAAGTGAGTATTTTGATCTGTGTTTTTTTTACTTTTTTCGTGTAGGTTTAAAAAATAAATTTCTAGCTTTCTTTATCTATTAAGTTTTGTATGTTTTGGAATATATAAGAGAAGTCCTCGCCCCAAAGCAAGGTCTGGTTTCAAAAAGACGATGTTATAATTTGTGACTGTGTTTTTTTAAATTTAGTGATCTGATTTTGTAAAAATTAATTTCCTGCTTTATCTTTTCATTAAATTTATAGACGAATCGGAAATATTGCAGTCCTTCGGCCAAAACTAGTACCTGTTTTAAAAGGACAGTTGATCTGTGTGTTTTTTGAATTTTTTCTTGTAGGTGTTAAATTTCTAGCTTTATTTATCCATTAATTTTTGTACGTTTCGGAAATATGGAAGAGGCCTTCGCCCAAAACCAAGCCGTGGTTTCAAAAGTACAATTTAGTTAATTTGTGTGTCTGTTTTTAACGTATTCATGTGGTTTTTTAAATTTCCTGCTTTATTTTTCTATTAAAATTTTAGGAAATTCTGAAATCTCTTCGGGCATAACTAGTACCTGTTTTAAAACGACCATTTTTTGATGTGTTTTTTAAATTCTTTCTTGTAGGCTTTAAATTTCTAGCTTTATTTATCCATTTTTTCGTTTCGGAAATATGGGAGAGGCCTTCTCAGGCAACCAAGGCATGGTTTCAAAAGGACAATCTTGTTAATTTGTGTGTCCGTTTTTAACGTTTTCATGCGATTTATTAAATTTCCTGTTTCATTTTTACATTAAAATTTTAGCAGATTCTGAAATACTGGACAGTCCTTCGGGCATAGTAGTACCTGTTTTAAAAGGAGAATTTTTTGATTTGTGTGTTTTCTGAACGTTTTCGTGTAAGTTTTAAAAAATGAATTTCTAGCTTTAGTTTTACATTAAATTTTTGAGGTTTCGGAAATACGGGAGATACCTTCGTCTAAGACCAAGGTCTGGTTTCAAAAGGACAATCTTTCTAATTTGTGTCTGTGTGATTTTAAATTTAGTCATGTGATTTTTAAAAAATAAATTTCCTACTGTGTTTATCCATTAAATTTTTGTACGCTTCGGAAATATGGGAGAGGACTTCTCCCAAAACCAAGGTCTGGCTTCAAAAGGATAATTTTTTGCGATTCTCTTCTTAATGTTTTCATGTGGTTTAAAAAAAAATCCTGGTTTATTTTATCGTTAGTTTTTTGATATTTCGAGCATTTATACCAGCAGCATCTACATTAAAAAATATAACAAAGGAAATGTGTTTTAAACATTTTGTTATAAAGCTTACCTTTCATTAATTTAAAGTTTATATTATATAGTTTTTCGCGCTGGCATATAAAATTCTAAAAATAGCTAAAAATGAAGATTCATTAGCGAGTTACATAAATATCATTTTATTACAGTAAGTTATTGAAAAATTCTAAGTAAATATTACAATACGTACAATTTAACTTAAAAAAGGAAACCCCTTAATTTTTGTGTAAAGTGTGTATTAAAACAGCAATAAACGGTTCTTATTATTATAATTAATGGCAGTTTTTTATTTACTGACAAGTTTTTAGTCGAGATGAAAAAAATGCTAATGGCACGAGAGGGATTCGAACCGACGACATCGTTCCACTCGGACATCAACTTCCCATCTCAACCCCACCTCTCGTGCCCTTAGCTTTTTTTTCATCTCGACTAAAAATCCTAATTAACTATAAAAATTCAGAGGTAAGGCGAATTGGAAGAAAGAACGATATTCAATCCTGCGTCAAGCTTTCGAATATATTACCTCATGACGACTTGGAAGCTATTTATAATGACTTACAAAGTAAAAACATCTTTCTGCTTACACCATTATAAATTATGACTTCAACTATAATGAATTTATGACTTTGAGATAAGATTGTGATAAAGAATGCGGAAGAAATTAAAAACATTTGATAAAAAATTAAATATGGTTAGAAAGCTAGTAAGAAATGTATTTTGAAATGCACATCCTTACTAATCTAAAAAAATGCTTATCTATTATTTATTGTTGTTTGATATCACGATGATTTGATGAGGGATGATGATATTAGAAAAATTCTGAACAGAAGTTCTGAATTCCAACCCCATTCCGCATCTACCAGTTAGCGAGGTTCAGTCAACGGATTTTAATCACTTCCCCAATCACTTCAATAATACTCCAATCCTCCGGGCGAACCCCTTCTCCTTCAACGGACTCCTGTCACGAACATGCCTCGAGAACTAGTTGGGACGCCGAAGGGATAGCCCTTCTAAGAAAGCGGGGAGTAAAACGGTAATTTCCTCTCACCTGTCATACTCCTCATTTCTGACAAGCTGATTAACGTTTGAAGAAAATTGCAAACACCCCGACTCTTCTTTAAATTAAAATTCTTCTAAATCAGATCCGACCAAGTTTTATACTTCAACAATAGGAAAGAAATTCCAAAAATCATAAAAATCCTACTCACTCGATTACAATAAGTACATACTTATGAGAATCAATCATTCACGCACACAACACTGGTGGCTCGAAGTTTTGCACAAAAATGCCCGACAAAAAAGATTATAGTTTATTGATATTAAGACTGGATATAAATCATGATTGAATGTTCGAAGCTCGGCGTCGTGGAAGGAACGCAGGGAAAACTATTCGAAGCGAGGATGGAATAGTTGACGGACGAGGAATGGAATGTCCTTATCCATCCGTGGATAGAGAGCTTCTAGAAACCACAGGAATGGACAGGTCGGTTATTAATTTAATAACCGTTATGTTATAACATAATTGCAATCGAACCTCAGGGGGAAATAAAAAGTTCCAGTTATCGAATTTATCAACTAACTGAGGTTCGGGGTAACAAAATCTAAAATAACTAAGTTGTAGTTTTTATTCAGATTATTTCTCAAAATGCACCGAAAAAAATTCATGGCCATTCATATAAATATAGTATATCTAAGTACATATTTATCTCACCAATTTCGTTGACCAGTGTCTGAATCTATAGGCTTTCAACAAAACATTTTTATACATTTTGTATTATATGCAGATTTTGACAGTTTTTATTCATTTTACATTATTGCTAAGGATTATTTATAAATCATGAGATGCGGTCTGGTGTGACGTAGGTTTCAGTAAAACATTTTTTTTCGTATCTACGTTTCGATCATTACTTAGATCATCTTCAGGGCTCAATGTATTTGTTTCTGCATACTTGACATACCTGTATGTCGTGTAGACACAATGGGACAACTACGCAGAAAACAAACACTTTGAGCTCTGAAGATGATTTCAAGAAAGGTCGAAACGTTGGCACGATAAAGAAAGGTTTTTTCTAAAACCTAGGTCACACCAGACCACACCTCACGATCTCAATCATTAAATAACGGCCACTAAATACCACATATTATTGTTAACTTTAAAAAAACTGACTGAATTTTTATCTATGGCAGTTTTTAAATTTAAAAAAGCCTTTTCTATGCCTGATTTCTTTTGAAAATATCAATAACTGCACGAGCTTCCTTAGTCGTAGGAACGGCAAGCTAGGAAATACTCATTTTCATACTCTTCTGTTTTCTGGGTTGATATGAACGGATACCGAAGCCACAAATGTATCTCAAACATTCCTCGTTGAGGACAACATTTTCATCTACTTCAACAAAATCGTCAAAACGTAATCCGTCTATGTTCAGGGCTTTTGCTGTTTCATCTCAGCCAAACGGGACTTTTCGAACCTCTTGGCATGTCAAATTACCTTTGCCGATCCGAAAACCGCTTTACTGGAAACAAGCTGAAATCGTGCCCGGGGCAACATTGTTCCAAGCTTTACTCACCATCCATCTCTAGAATGCTGTTTTTGATGTGTGTTGGGAGTCAGTATCTCTCAGGAATCTGCTAACGATTTCCTTCCAGTATTAAATATTATATTACAAGTCCTAGTCAAGTGGTTGTGGTTCAGACGTTCTGCTTGGATGTAAGCATAGGACTAACATGACAGGAACATCTTAGATTATCGTGGCCCACGCAATTATCAATTAAAAAAAGCATTTTGATTTTTCTTCACCATTTTCTTATTTATCCAAGACTTTTTATTGGACACTTAGTCAGTGGGAAGCAACTCTTTCACAGTAAGCCGCCGTAGCACGGCGTTTAAAAGTCATTTTATTCAAAGTCTGGCAAGCATTTAAAATATAAAACCGTCTCATCTGCGTTCTAAATGTTTTTAGTGCATAGCCTTCGGTAAGGTCCATTAGATAATTGAGAGATTTCTGCACGAAACTGGTGTGAGCTCTTCTACATGTAGTTTTATAATCGATGAAAGTTGGCTACGTATTCTGTGAGATTGTATTTATCAGCGCGAATGTAAGTGTGAGAGTATGAACACGTTGAGTGAGATATAAACATCTTCCCTCAGATAGATTATTTATACAATGTGTAAATAATGATGGAGAAATATAGACCACTCACCCAACCTGAAAGAATGGTGATTATAAAGGAAAAATGTAATGGTGGGTCTAGACTTAAAAAATTGCGTTTGGTACTGGAATGACGTTGAAATCTTCTTGGGTCGGGGCGTACAAGAGCGAAGTCCGATCACGGATGGCCAAAACACTGAAGCAGATCTCGAGGTTTGGTGTGAGAAGACATAAATTCGATTCTCGTTTATACATGTCGAGCTATTTCCGATGCACCAACGAAACAATGTATGTTATGTTAAAATTTATCTTCCGTGTGGTTCTTTATGTTAAAGCAGAGCTGAGTCAGATTTTGGCGCATGAGAAAAAAGCGTTAGGTTGCTCGTCCATTGGAACCGAACTACATTGGCAGTTCAACAGCCGAATTTAGTTATTATAAACGGACGACCGACAAAACAGCCGAACGCCGTAGTCCACTGTAGCCGATTTTCGACAGTTCCCGGCACAGCCCAGATGGATGTAGAAGATTTGGTGCTGCTCAAAAATTCTTAGTTTACATACAAATGGACTGAAAGAAATAAACAAAAATATAGGTAGTTTCATTTTTAAAGCTATCCTTGACCACAGCTTAAGCGGGACATATTTCCGATGATAAAGTGGATGTCCCAAGAGTCTACTTCTCAACCGCACTTATAAATTTTTCGCAATCCATCGAATTGAAAACGAAACGATAAGTTAAGCGAAAAACAAAGAACGGTAAACGATGGTGAGTGTTTGTCACGTGGCTGACAGTTGAAGTCGAAGTGACAATCCGGCCGAATAGGACTGGAAAATCCAAATTTATTTGGATCGGAAAGTGCTTCGGCTGTACAAGACCCAACATGACCGAACGAATTGGTTTTAATGAACGTGTACTCATTCGTTTCTTCACTTTTGGACCTTCCGGAAACGGGTCCAGTGGATGGCCTACCTAAGTCCGTACACGAGCTACTGCTTAAAAATTGGTTGAGGCGCGAAAATTAGGGCTGAACGAGAGTGCACTTAAAAAACGTTAAGATCAACTGCATTCATATCACAAAAATCTTCTTACTTTCTAACGTTCTTACGACTGCTGGCCCGTAACTGCGACTACAGTTACACGAACTTGGAGGTTGGATGTATATTCCTTAGTTTACGGCTTGAAGTCTGCCAAACCGAGGAAAGTTTACCGTAATCAACAGCTAAACCAAACTGATTTGACTGTAGGATTGTGATTACCTTAGTTAAATTAAGCTAAACAGAGTACATGATCGCAATACTACTGATAATAAATTGGGTCTCGAATGTTTTTTAGTTTGTATTTATGTAAAGAAAAGACCCTATGCACACCTGGGCAAAAATCGAGCTTCCAAAACATTTACTTACTATCAGATAGGATTATGTCCTTGTAAGATAGGTTTTGTGTGTTTGTAATTGGCAGATACTAACGTTCCTCATACCTGGTGAACTATGTGTGTGTAAATTTTGTAGTTTATTGTCGGCCACAGGCGAATTTTAAAATTTTCAACCAAAACAATGTTTCTCAATTACCATTGTTGTTATTGATGTATGAGAATAGAGAAAGAGGGAATGTGTATACGACAAGGGCTTGTCATTAAGTAGAGGCGGCCTGAGAGGAAGTGGAGCTAATGTCATTACTCCGCTGAGTGGTTCCGACTACCGCCGCCCTTTCCATCCACCCCGCTTCTCCAGGTTCCGTACTACCGGCTCATCCAGATATGATTAAACTTTATTGAACCCCTCCGCAAATTCATCAACGCTCACTGTTCTCCGATTTCAGGCCGGGCTTTTCTATTTTGCGTTAATCCCCTTTCAACGCCTTTCCAGACGCAGAACAGAGCCCGCCCTACTGGAAATGGTTGCCTTTTCAATTATTAACGCCTTTTTAAAACTTTGTCGCCGTAAAAATAATGAGGTTATACAAGCGCTTTCAATTTTTATAGCAAAGAAATCATCTTTATTTTTAGACTTGTGTAAAGTAGAGATTTTCCCACTTTCAAATTAGTTTTTCCTAAACCTTTGAAAATAAATTTATAACTAATTATTTAAAGATCGTGCAATGCGGTCTGGTACGATGTATGTTTAAAAAAACATTTTCTTTCACGTGCTAACGTCTCGATCTTTATTGAGATCATCATCTGGGCCTGGGATTTATAAACTCTGTTTAAAGCATAAAAATGCGTTTAAACTGTGAATAAATTTACACGATGATGTTACACAATATAGAAATTTTAGATTAATACAAAGTATATTTATGGGCACTCTCAACAGGACGCGCAAGAATGGCAAAACAGGAGACAAACACTTTGAGCCCTGAAGATGATCTCAATAAAGATCGAAACGTTGGCACGATAATGAAAATATTTTTCTGAAACCTTCTTCACACCAGACCGCATCTCACGACATCTGAATAATTTATGCAAAGTATTTGTACTCATTCAAAGTAGGTGCTTTCTGTGTACATGTGTCATTGTGCATCGTGTTGAGTGTGCTTTTTGTTTGATTTGAAAGGATTAGGATATAAATTCATTTTTCCATGACGAGTCGGCTTTGTTGAGGTGAAAGGGACCGACAATGGTAAAAATGGTTCGTTGTTCGGCTCTGGTTAGCCTTTGAGGATTACTATAGACGGGAATATAGCGGAAAAGAGAGATAATCTGTTGATAATTTACACTAAAATTTAATTAGGTTTTCGGTCACGCTCATGGATCAAATAATTTTTTTTTGAATGAAAAAAAGTCAGTATCAAAAGCGGGATTCGAACCCACGATCTTTGGCTCGATATGCCGCTGCTCTACCACTTGATCTATCGTAACCTCGATTCAATTAGACACCAACTTCCCATCTCAACCCAACTTTTGATTTACTTTGATTATTATCTAATGGGAGACAACTTAATACCATTAAGATGAAGTTGAGCCAATAAACGGAGAGAAGGTGACCATAGAGTCCAGAAAAAACTTCTTAAGCTTAACGCATTCAAAGAGTATGGTGATCAATTCGGTACAGCATGGACGTTGATACCACCCCGTATCATAACCGACTTTGAATAGGCTGTGACATATGATACAAAGCGCACTCCACCTTTTCTCTGGTGATCTGATTGGCATAAACTGAATGCTCTGAAGAGAACCTTCATTATTCAACTGTCCAAAGTAGATGCTGATTTGTGAATAATCGCGTTTCTACTCGCTGCCTCTCCAACCTGATGCGGGACGTCCAGAGGCTAGGCTAATCTCATGAAGCTTCACCCGTACTTTATGCACCGTTTATAGTTGACTACCGACCGCGGGAGCGGTTAAATTAAATAAAGATAAGAACAATAAAATAATCTTATGTCGCGATCAAGACTTGTGGCCCTACACCGCTGTCTGTATCGTGGATGGTATAGAGCGCAACATAGCAAGAACGGGTTACGACCCTACGTCCGCAAAAGACGAAAGCATCTGCCCAACTCATACTTTTAAGTAAAAAAATGTTTTACTCAAATTTTCATCAAAGAAAAAAACTCACTCCGCGAGTTGGCTCTGAACAGGATGACATTTAATTTTTATTATTTTTAATGGAAGCAGTGTTAAAGGTATTATTAGCACTATAAAGGTAAATAACAAGTTATTAATGTTGTGTTTACATTTTAAGTCAATTATTTATCGAAAAATAAAGAAATAATTATAAGGGTCTGATTTCTTTTTTCTTAGAAGGTATTTTTATTATTGTTATTTTCTCAACTTGTTTTAATTGTCGTTATTTTAAAATATTCCTGTTTGTATGAAGAGTATAAGACGTATTTTCATCGAATGCTTTTGATAAAATGGGAAAATTGTCAGAAACGTGGTCGTACACATATTACACGAGGATCCCCTAAACCCTGTTGACAATGTTGAGAGGGGAGAAGCTTTCAGATGAATCCTCCCTAATAATCGAATTAAGCCGCTTTGTCATTGAACATTCATCAGCATCATTGAAGTTTGTAGAAGCATTAATTAGATCACGCCCGATAGATCCCTCACCTTTCTGTCGTCGGTGGTGAAGCATGTTTCCAAAATAATGCATCCCACGGCCTCTCTTTCAAAGGCGAGTTTTGACGGATCCGTAAGACTTCATTTTCCTCGGCACACGCGTCTAGAAATAGGGCCTAAATCGAATAACAAAACCGGAAAATCCTCACTCAGCTCATTTACGCTTCGCTACCATTTACATTCGTGAAATAATCCTTACTGCAAACAGAACACCGGTTGAAAACATATCGCAACAAGACTACCAGCACCAAAATCCATCCGCATTAACGAAGTTAATTATAATGATTAAATGAAAACAAATGAATTTATATAAACAACGTGTTCTGCTTGCTTTTGTGGTATAATGCAATCAAACACAATTTCTACTTTGTTTAATTAATGTTTTTAATCGCGTTTCATTTACAAACGAGCAAATTAAATAATAACGGGGGAACTTCGCTCGATACTGCGTTCTTACACTGACGACTTTACAGGGTGGAGGATTTTACAGATTCTTATTTCACATTGATCGTTTTTTGTTGCCCTCGCTATGGGATATAATCAGGAAAAAGAGAAAAACATAAGTCATTCCAGAAGGTCCTCAAGTAAGTCTTACCTCATAAATACGGAGGGAAAAACTTGACTAGCGTTCTATTTTAACAGACTCAGAAATAAAACTATTCCTTTATATTATTTATTAGTTACATAAAGTAGCTTTTAATATAATTTTGTGTTGGCTGAGATGAAATATTACTATCACGAGGTGGGCTCGAACCCACGCCTCTGACACCGTGACACCAATTTTTCATCTCAGCCTTCCCTTTATATCTACATAATGTAACTTATATCAAAACCTAACATTATCGTCTCAACCTAGATCTTATATATATATATATATATATATATAAATTGTCCCCTTAAGCATAACATAAAGTGTAGAAGTTGTTCTTCCGATATGCTCTTGATTAAAACATTAGAAAATGTAACACAATTAATTACGGTTTTTAGTTGAGATGAAAAAAAGCTAATGGCACGAGAGGGATTCGAACCCACGACCTTCGGCTAGATACGCCGCTGCTCTCCCACCTGAGCTATCGTGACCTCGATCCTCTCGGACATCAACTCCCCATCTCAACCTCACCTTACGAGTTTTGCCTCCTTTTGCCATATTTCAAATATCGTGTAATCTGTTTGGATTCTCGACGACAATTGAAATGGCGACGGAGAGCTTTAGTGAAGTATACTTCATTTTTTAAATAATTAATTCACTGTTTTTGTGGTCCGTTCGACCAATTAATTATGTTATATTAATTGGTCGAACGGACCACGAAAACAGTCAATTAGGAAATGTGTATCTACCGGGTGCCGAAGACCCGACAGGACATCCAACATTTGAGAAAATGGACGCCACAAATTTCTGAAATCTCCCTTTATTTGCAAATTCTTTTACATGGCCATTTTATATTCTCTAAACCACTAAAAAAAAAAAAAAAAAAAACGAAGACTCAAAGTTTCATCGAAATCTGTGCAATAGGATAACACACATACAAATATTCAAGGACGTAAATGCATTAATGATAAAAACGAAAAGCCGGACAAATAGGCGGGCTTTGGCCTAGGTAAGTGTCCTTATGTCAACCTCGCATAACCTGTCTTTAATTGGGTTTATTTATTTTGGGCTAATTTTATATACATAATAAATAAATATCTAAATTGCCCCCGTAGGCATATTATAAAAAGTAGAAGAGCAGTTCTTCCGATGTGCTCTTGATTGTGTCTATTGCAGAATCCTTTTCATATCGGTGATGCAAATTGGGAAATCGATTTTTCAATTTGGATTGTAGGATAGTTGGTCTAGAAATCCCTGGAGTACCGTGAACAATGACAAACACTCGCCCCAGCACCGCCCGGCCCAGTGTGCGCACTAAAATCACCCTTTCCTCATCCGAGGTAACCCTACATTAATTACCAGTAGGCCAAAACAACCCCCTAAGTTCCCATCAGTTCGTCACCTCCCCTTAAACCCAACATGCCTCGTGAAAACCGACCTGCTTTGAATTGATACTTCGTATTTACACAAACCTCAATTATTATTGATTGTATTTTACTTCGACTAAACGACCCTCGACCTATTTCCGTGAGGATTTGCGCCCTCCGAGCTGGAATGAAATTCTCGACGGGGTTTGCGAAATCGTTTTCTAAAAGGTATTTGTGTAATAGGATTTTCCGGTGGATTGTTAGTTAACATACATGTTCAAAAGGGTTAATGAATTCCGGGGGCCCACTTGAAATTATACGATTTTCGCATGGTTAAGAAATATGATGGAACTGGAGTTGAATAGCAGGAAACCTTAGGCGTTATTGTTCCTAATTGAGATAAGGATATTTTACCTAACCTTTACGATAATGTTTTATATATAGTTATAACATTTTTACACAAACAATTGTTTTCCAATTTCACATAGACATTAATTGTGGATTTTAAATTTGTTTTACATTTTCCAATGTAAGTTTAAACAAGGGTTGTATCTTATCACTTTTATTCTAGATAGGAAAATACTTGCCTACATGATACAGATTCGAAAATACTATTTTACATCTCATATCTTTTCCCATTTAAACAATGTTTCTCTCCCGCTTAATATTGGTTCTTTATAGGGTTCCATGCTGTGTATTAAGTACGGAAAACATTTTACGTGAAAAGAACTGAACATATCCGGAACATTTTGAATATAGGTTGTGCCAAAATTTCATTTTATTTCCTCCACCCATTGAATGACAAACATTAAAAACTTAGCAGTTGCATGCCTCTTTTTATTTTTATGTCCTACCAGCTTTATACACCGCAGTTGCACAGGGGGGTAATAATAAGTGTTATTTAACACATTATTTTCAGTACACATTTTGCTATTGCTAGATTGGGGCATATATATGACGGTAATTCATCCGTTGGGCTATGAACCCACTCATCTTCGGAGATCTGGCCCTCTTCAAGGTCGGACATAGTGATAGACACAACAATGTAACAATTGTAATTTTATTTATTAAAATAGTAAGGATACTCCTCACTAGCACGCTTAAGAAGGTTGTGTGTTACTGTAACCAAACCAACTGCTCCACCACTACTGGCTGCTCTACTACCACTACTGGAGGTTCTTTTCTTTCTGCCACTGTAAGAGCGCACTCTATGGCATTTTGTATAAACTGTACTTCCGCAGTTAATGATTCTCTAACCAGTGGGGAGCGTCCAAGACGACGCAGTGTGTTTGCCTTTCATAGTTTGATAAGTGATACAACATAAACATTAATCATTTGGTATCTTCTTTATCACTCAATCAATCCTGTTGGATATTTGCATGTGCAATATTATTTTTGTTTAGGATTGCATTCCATTAAATTGTAATTACTCCACTTCTGTTGAGTGTTCTAATTGATTATATTAACTTTCATAATTAATTATTATTTATATGTAAGGTCTTGAGATGTAAAATGACAAAAAGAAGTAAAAGTTTTAGGTTGATATGGGGAAGTTGGTGTCCGAGTGGATCGAAGTCACGATAGCTCAAGTCAAGGTTAGAGCAACTGCGTATTGAACCGAAGGTCGTGGGTTCGAATCCCGCTCGTGACACCGACTTTTTTAAAAATTATTTATAATAGGACTAAATTCTAGAAAGGTACGTACTCATGAAATACAATAATTAAATCACCAAATTATCACAGCTCTCACTCCTGATCTGATCGAAACTATTATTGCCAATATTTATGCCAACCAAATCAATAATAGGTCCTCAAAAATATAACATGTACATCTTTCAATCAGAAATAAGTTACAATCAATAATAATATTTTAATTAATTAATCTTTATTAGATACTGGTTGAGATAAAAAAAGCCACTGTCACGAGCGGGATTCGAACCCACGATCTTCTGTTCAATACGCCGCTGATCTACCATTTGAACTATCGTGACATCAATTCACTAGGATACTAACTTCCCATCTTCAACCTCCTTTCGATCTAAAAGATTTAATAATAATATTGTAAGAAGAAAACAATAATAAATAAATATATATATATATATTTATTTATTTATATTTATCAACCCAGACCTTACATAAAATGAATAATTAATTGAAATTGTAATTAATGTTGTATTCGACGTTAAATTCATTGTAAGGCTCGGGATTTACAATCGTTTTGGTGATTTTATTAGGCATATAAACAAACAACAAATCTCCCATTCTAGAGTATGCAACGTATCATTGCCCAGAGAAAACCTCATTCACCAAGATGGATTCTCCGAGTTCAATTCAAATGATAATGATTGACTTTGTGATTTGATTACCATTACTGCAAGGGCCAGTTTAATTGGAAATTGCAATCATTTGCATTAGAAAGGCACTTCTGTCGGTATCATCGGTATATTTTTTATTTGCACATCCTCTCCTTTGAATTTTATTAAGAATACGAACAACATGTTGACGTTTTCGTAGCATTTTAAACCATTCTACAACCGAAACTCAAAAAGTCAGAATGTAAGATTAAACATAACACACAAAGTAAAATCGTCACAATTAAAGCCGAGGATCAGTAACAAATTTGCAAAACTAAGATAATTTCTACTACTTTATCTTTTATACAAACTCAAATCCGCGGAAGTTTGTGCGTAAACACGCATGCGTGCAGAGTTAAACCTATCACTTCTCCTACCCCACCAGCAATCTGATGATTTGGCTTAGTGGAACGCCATATGCAAAATCCACTGCTGCCTATATTAAAAATACAACGGCGAAGTTTGTATATTCCTATCTTTACATCAACAAAATCGATTCTGTAGTTTTGCAAGTATAACCGATTCATCAATTTTACAACTAAAGAGTGTTAGTCTAAGCTTTGCTATTAATTGTTAACGCCTCTAAATCGGAATTTGAAAGACGCGGGAAACGTATCGTATCGGGAATCGGAGACCCTACCTGACAGCTGATAGCTGAAAAAATGGACGCCATAATTTCCTGAAATCTCTCCCTTTTTGTAAATCCTGACGATTAAATATTTATATACATTTATAATCGTCAGGATTTACAAAGAATAAAATTTTTTTATTGAAATAATCAATATGGTCAATTAGGCCACTAAAAATAAACGGATTATGTATATATATATATATATATATAGATGATGAGGGAAAGTGTTACTTAAACTTCATCCCTCGGCCATCTACTTCCATACTTCGCATATCTACGAATTTGACAAGCTTTAATCCTCAACACTTATATAACTACGTTGCCACGTTCTTAAACAACTGTAGCTTTAGTATGTAATATAATGATAATATATAGTAAATAAAATAACGCTCGATTGAGGATAGGTAACGCGAGGTTGAAACAAGAACACTTACACAACCAAAGCGCGCGTACGTGTCCCACCTGCTGGAGGGGTGCAATTTCTTTTCTTCAAGGAGAGAGCATAGTAATGCCACCCGGTATGAGAATTGTGCATTTTATTGTATATAGTTTTGTGTCACTAGAATATTTTGAGAGTGAATGTATTTATTAGCGTGAATGTTTGCTGTGAGGGGGCGGATGGTAGAATAGTGAATACCTCATCGGCCTTCGGTTAGTTTGGTTATACAAATAGATGTAAACAGTGATGTAGAAATATCAAGTATAATCCACGATCCTGAATGAAAATTTTTTTTCTAGCATTGTTTAATTTCATTTTTTTCACACATGTGTTTGTAAAATTTAAATATGTTTATAAATCCCATGCTCTGAAGATGATCTTAATAAAGATCGAAACGTTGGCACGATAAAGAACATTTTCTAAAACCTACTTCATACCAGACCACCGCCACCTAACAGTTACTAAACATCACACATACACACACCAACACACAAACGTAAACAAGAAAGATTGTATTTAAAAGAGAGCGAGAGTGTGAATGGGTTTGGAAATGAACCTTTCCGACTTGCCAACTTTGATTGTGTTAGCATGTCAAGTAAAGCTACTGAATAAATCTTCAGCTAAACTTTTGTATAATGTGCATCACTTTGTTACGAGTTAGGTCATTTCTGCTGAACGAGAGAAGTACCTATTGAACTGTGTACATAATATCAGACTTACCAACCACGTTCTTACCCATTTTATTATCTACACTGCTTAATTGTGACTGATGTATATTATATATTTTTATTAATTATCTTTTATATTTCCGTGCTTTGTTATTTATATTTATAAACGACTCATTCTAAATATCGGGAATTTTGCATGTATAGATTCATAACAAAGCATAGATGTTAAAAATAAATATACACTAAATGCACAAGGGAATCACAAAAATATAATAAAATCTATTACTTAATTGTACAATTTTAATGCCGATTGAAACTTTTCGGGTCAGAGAGCTTTTCGGAAAACCTTTCTGAGGAATTCTGAGAGGATTGGCGAAGCAAAGTGGAAACTGTCTTCTTTAGCTTTTAAATTACCGAGTGGAGCGTTCAGGGAGTTGAGGACAAACAAACCGGTTCACTCGTGAAGTTGGAAAACCATCCGAAGGTCTAAAGGTCTAGTTTCACCCATTTCCGACTGGCGCGTTGAGAAATCTTTTTCGCCAATTTGGTTATTTATACTTCGCACTGTTCGCAATTGATATTTTTTTTACGACGACAGAAGAATATCGAGTTGGAATAAATTACAACAAACAAAACATTATAAGAAAAGGAAATCGTAAAATGGCAAATTCTTATACAACTGGTATTATCAACACTTCTTCAACATTTGAAGTCGTAAATTTTACATGATTTTATGAGTTGGCGTATTTGAAACATAACTTTAATTGCCAATCGACTGCAATGCTTGTCACCTGCAAAGTTGCTCGTTAAATTTATGATGCTTTGTATTACGGCCATTGTTAGTTTTTCGTTTCTAACTACGGGAGATAATTTACTTTCGGCGCTGTATGTGATATATATACTTCCTATTATCGCTAGAATGAGAATATTTGTACCTATTATATTGGATTTCTATTTGTATGCTTTGCAACTTTCTTCTTTTAAGGTGGTTAATTTTGACGTAACTTGGAAATTACTTATTCACCCATGAGGAATATCGTGTACTCTGGGAGGTGAGTGTGATGCCAGGGGAGTTAAAGCAATTTATTAGAGAGAATTCACACGGTCATCCTGAGCTGCTAGGATATCAAACAGTTTATACCGACGGATATAAAATGCATTTTGATTGTGCATTCTATGATCGAAACAAAAACTACGACTGCTTGATAACAATTCCCAGGGAGAGTAGTATTTACTCAGTCGAACTTTACGCATTTTCAAACGGTCTCACTTATCACGGCTCAATTACTAAAAACAATTAGTTAGTCAAAAGTCCATTTATGGTCTAGCATATTGGCCTAATTTCTAAATTTCCAGTTCGAAATGTATACTTTTGTTGTATTATATTGTGCAGAGATTAGTGACCGTTAATCCATAATTATTCAGATATCGTGAGATATGGTCTGGTGTGATGTAGGTTTCAGAAAAACATTTTCTTTATCGTGTCAACGTTTCGACCTCTCTTGAGATCATCTTCAGAGCTCAAAGTGTTTGTCTTCTGTGTACTTGTGCCATTCTTGCGTGATAAACACTTTGAGCCCTGAAGATGGTCTCAATAAAGATCGAAACGTTGGCACAATAAAGAAAATGCTTTTCTGAATCCTACATCACACCAGACCGCATCTCAGGATATCCGAATAATTAGTTGTATTATATTACTATATTATTTTGGGATAGAAGCTTAGAGAGAGAAAGAAAATTATTTTAGGATTGCGGGGAAAAAGAGCATAACGGATATCGAGGTATGAAGAGGGATATTGTTAGAAATTAGAGTGTTGTATTGTAGAAGGACTCTCAGTTGATGAAGGTACTGGGACAGGCTAATAGAATGTAGTTGGAATCAGCTAAGGAAGCAGCTGCACGAGGGGACGGTATTGTAGAGGTGAGGAATATTGTAAGATCGGGATCAATGGTAGGTAGGAATGATAAGTTGGAAGAATCTATAAAATTTTCCTTTTGTATTGGCGGAGTTTCATTTTACCAACGGAGCCTGTAGTAACGGTTTATGTGGGCTCTAAGATCGCCAGGAGTGATAAGAGAGCAGGGAATAATAAGGGTATTAAAATCGCCTGGACCAGAGATCACGCTCGCTTGAAATTCAATCCAAAAGTGGCTGGCCAAACAAGTTATTTACAGAATGATTAATGCCGTATACAAAATTTGTAAATCCCATTGTGGGGAGGGGGAATCTAGAAATTGCGAAAAAGATTGGTAAACCTACCTACGTTTTAGTCATGGAACAAAAACTCAAATTCTAATTAAATAACTGGAATTTCACGATTTTTTTTCACACATTTGACGTTCGAAATTTAAGAGGAAAAATTAAAATGGCAATAGGACAGAATCGTTTATGAGTAAAGGTTTGGAGTCAGATATAACACTCAGAAGGGGTTTACGTTAACATAATATAACCAATTTATTATTTTTTATATAAGGTTTTCGGCTGAAAGGAAAAAAAAGTTAGCGGCACGATTCGAACCCACGACCTTGGGCTAAAAACCGAGTGTATCGAAGTCACGATAGCTCAAGTGGTAGATCAGCGGTTTAGGCCAAGGTCGCGGGTTCGAATCCCGCTCGTTTAAGTTAACTTTTTCATTTCAACCAAAAATCTTAAATAAAACGATTAACTAAGACAGAAGGTTTAAACGTTAGGGCGTAAAATGACCTTGGCCGTTAAAAGCCCTTAAAAATTAATAGTAATAATAATAATACAATATCCAAGATAAAGGGGTTATTAAATATTTAAAAAGAACCTAATAACTAAAGAATTGAGAAATTTATTAAAATTATACATTAATTTAACTTTTAGATTAAATGCAGGAAGTAAATCATTCATTCGTCGGTCTTTTTTTGGGACGCCCATTTTTCGAAGGAGAAAACGTTCGGCTTTGTAAAAAATCCATACAGCTGATAATGGAAAACCTGTTTCAGGAAATATGACTGACGTATAGAAGTAATAGTAAAAGGGAGTTTATTGCTATACGTTTTGTCAACAAGTTGTTCACTTTAAGCCAAGGCTTCGTCGGTGATTAAATGCTAATAGCGCACTTAACTGTGTACAATCCAAGATGACTGTCTTCGGAAATCATGCTATGAATGAAGCTGAACAGGAAAGATCTTTATGAGGTCATGGAGATTCCACGGCATATTCGACCAGACGGGGAGGGCGGCGGGAGGCATGCTGTGTAGGTGATGTATTCTGAAGTCGTTTTGATCCATTCACGAAGAGTCAGCGTTTATCTTTTGCCTTCTTTGCTTGTTTGCTCTTGGAGGGGGGGTTGAATCAATCAAACCGACGCAAGACAAACAATCAACACCGAAAACGACCCTTTCCCGCTGGGACGAAGGTGGGCCCCTTTGCCAAACTCGTATCGATTGGGCGGAGAAAGGTTGAAAAGTTTTTTGGCCGGGAAACGAATTCGTAATTTGATATTCAACAAATTCTAATAATTTTTCCACTCCTGCGGACTTTGTCAACATCCCCTTTCACGGAGTATTCGACTAACCGACCGAGCAGTCTGTATACGAATAACAAGGAGCGGAACGGAAAACACACCAGGAAGAGCCAGTTTTGTTTTCCAGCACATTTCCGGACAGTGTTCATAAAATGATATTTCCATCATATTCACTTTTCGAGTGATGACACTCGATGATGACATTATTCTGTTCCACCTGTTTTAACGTCCTTCCATAAAACATAAAGAGATTTCCTAACAGAACGCTTATGAGCACAAACCGCAATAATATAAAATAAACCAAACTATCATTTGTAACCAATATGCATATAAATATATTAAAAATATATTTATGAACAATAAAGTATATAAAAATGGATATCATATTAGTTATAATTATATAATACGAAGTATAAAATTTATATGCAGGGTGTGCTTTTTAGACAGCCCCGCTGAATTTCTCTTGGAACA
>CM077112.1:17478101-17514339 GCA_039619505.1 Cimex hemipterus
TTGAGGTTTCCAGCAATTTCCACCTTTTGATTTGCTTTTAGAACCAACACCTAAAGAACCCTGGTGAGGGATGACAAATGTATCATTGAAGATGGCAGAATAGCGGCAGATAGACCGAAACAGCGAGGAATAAAGCAGCCACGGACCAGAAATGACCATCACGCCACAGACATCACGGAGTAATTTTACGACGTATCTACAAACTCGGAAGATGCAGTATCAAAACTGTTTGACGTAACAGAGAAAAACAATAAAAAATTATGCCCTCGATTTTTTCGATATTCAAGGAGGCTTATCAAAATCAGAGACACGTGCTGCACACTTCCCAAATTGAGCGGATTACCTAAGCCACTTCAGTACTGAACCCAAAATCCGTTGAGATTTAAAAGAGCGTGCATCTACCGATTGCAACATACGGAGATCAGACATGGGACAGTTAAAACGGCGGAACAAACAACACCTGGGACAAAATCTATACCAACTGCTAACAAGCATCAAAACCCACATGACGACATAGATAGAACGCCTTCCAAATGCCCGGCCGATTGACGCAGTCCATCAAACCCAAGTTACCATAAGGAAATTTTTTAATGGGAAAGCGTTAAACCTACAAGCTGTAGAACACGAGCTAGAAAGGCTGAGGACGCCATAAAGACAGCTTTCTGTATTCATGAAAAATATACAGCATGGCAAAATGTATGGGAAAGCAGCACTAAAAAAGCTCAATTACGATTACTTCCCAAGAGGGCAGGGCACTTTTTAAATTCAAAATCGCAGACCCACAGATGATGACGTGCCATTGGACATTTTCTGATGAAGACTTTTGACAGGAAAAGAAAATATCTAAGACCATCCTTCCGCAACAGTTGCGAACCCCAACTTTAAACGAACTTGTCCAGGACCAAAACCGTTTCCAGGCGCTCAAGAAATTAAGCGTGAAAATTCTTCGCCGACAAATAACGAGAGCAGATTTATTTATTCATGTATATAAATTTATTTAATTAATGGTATAATACGCTCTAATTGGTTGATAAGTTCGGTTAGATATACCCTCCTCAATTTTGCAAAATATTGTGATCATACTAGTAAAAACAGTTGAAAAAATATAAAAATGAAACTAGGCGGGGGAGACTCCATTAGCTTAAGATAAATTAAACACAAAGAAAATAAATCCCACCTTCATAAGGCGACGGCCGAGGAGGACGATAAGCTCAAACATTCCCCCCTTTTCATGTTTCCCAGCCGGTTTTTAGTTTGGCATGGCTCGCCGGTATAACGTCCCTCTAAGGTAAGGCGCGGGGTGGTGGATAAAAAAAACACCCCGTCTAAGGTAGCTCCGTGTGATTTGTAGATATTTGACGATCCCCGACCGAATTTTTTTTTATCAAACTAGAGCTGGAAAAAAACCCACTGAAAACATCCGTTTTACCTACGGTTCGTTAGCATTCCCTTCCAAATGCCATTGTTCCCAATCCAACTCTACAACCGTTAAATATAAACAACTCTACATTAATTAAAGAATTATACAGAACCCTCATAAAAGACTGTAAATCGGATTAAGACACACGAATTGAACCCACGTTTAAACTAGGGGACGATCTCATTTAATTAAAACTACAGGATAAAAAGAAAAACACCCTTCTGAAACCTAGACCTAAAGGTAGGAACCGAGCCGGCCACAATAAACCACTATAGGTAGTCTTGACAATCCTAACTCTTAAGTTTATTATACAATTAATAACGGCCAAGCCGTCCCATCGACTTTAATGTTGAAAAATACGCACTACTTAATCCACCCTTATCCTATTATCGTGATCGTAATTTGTAAGATTATTTTCCTGTATCTACCCTAATAAACTTCGAGGCATCCAATAAAGCTTCCATAGTTGTTCCCATCAATTCACCCGAAGAAAACCCGCTGTTCTTTGTAATTAATAGTGCGACACATTATCGGTTCCTGCGGGAACGTCATGGCATCAATTCGCTGATTGCTGAACTTGCTTTAAAACTTAATGCGACACAATTAATTTATACTGACTCCAGACGCAGCCAATTAATTTGAATCCATTGTATAACTTTGTCAGACGGGAACTGTAATTAATTAAAATATATAAAAAATTGTAGTGGAATGTTTCATATTTTATACATGACAATCGCTAGACGGTTAAACGTTGATTTGAAATATCGATCGATTTTTGAATAAAAGTGTATTTGACATTGTCCTTGATGCTACGTCATACGTAAAAGGACACTTTATGTGATGGATTTCCGCCACAATCTATTAGTTTTGACGTCCGCCTTCAAAAGAATTCCCCATGTTAAAAGTATCGGTTCAGACGCGACTCCCTTCCAATCATTAATCTTGAAATTTGACAAGTCTCAAAATTTGAAAAGCCCCGTATACGAGGGCAACCCGGATGGGATCCCATTGTCTATTTGCATTTATGTCTTTTATGTGTAAAGGACGGGCCGTAAAGATGAGAGGAAGGGCGTTCGGGGTGTTTCGAAGGCGGTTATAAACTGGTAAATTGCCTCATTTTCCATCTGAGAAATCGCCTTTACTTCCATCACAAAGAAATGGGGCGCTCACTGTCACAACGAAAAAGGCCTGCAGGGAAAATCAAGCTTATTTGGATTACAAAATGATCCAATTTATTCATCGATTTCTATAAACGGGAAATTTAAAAAAAAATTAATTTCGTTTGGTACTGAGAAGTTACAGCAGGCATAAAAGTTAAATGTTTTTGACACCTTTTTAAATATTTATCAACTGTGCCGTTTCTAGAAGTGTTTTCCGTTTGAATGTGAATGTATTCAACTGCAAATCCACCCTCATTCATAAATTTTCACAAAAGTAACATTTCCCCGGATATCATTGATAATTATGATCAGAGCTAATTTCAAATTCCACGGCAGTCAGAACTTCCTGAGCAGCCGTGACTTCCCAACTTGTACATTTGTGCAATTCTCATTTCTATTGTCTTTGAAGACCGCGAGTTCGAATCCCGTCCGTTACATTGACTAATTTAAAATCTCAAATCTCTTGTTCAAAATGTACTATACATATAACATATGTATTTAACATGTTTCTGAATGGAAGAAAAACATGCAAAACTGAACGTACAGTTCATCACCTCCCCAATTTATTATTCACTAGCCACATATCTGGCAGACTTAGTGAAGTTCCTGGTAAAGATTAAGTTTTGCAAATGTTATCCATATTTGATTGCCGCCTAAATCCTTCTTGTTGCTTGTTTCTAGCATCTAAAACATTGAAAATAAATGCTTCGATCCCCGAGATGTCCAAACTTTAATAAATAAACGCCTGTTCGCCCGCAATTTACGCTTTTGTACGAAAATTAAACCTGGATATTACACCCACAATAATAATAAATTAGTGACCGTTAATTGGGAAAACCGTGAGATGCGATCTGGTGTGATGTGTGGTTCAGAAAAATATATTCTTTATCGTGCCACGTTTCGACCTTAATTGAGATCATCTTCAGGGCTCAAAGTGTTTGTCTTCTATGTAATTGTGCCATTCTTGCGTGTCGTTGTCAGAGTGCCCGAAAAGTGTTTTTCTGAAACCTGCATCACACCAGACCGCATCTCACAATTTCTGAACAATAATTTCAGGAGGTGTCGGTGCCCGTAAGGTTTAATCTTTGACACAGTGCTCATCACTGTAAAGTAAAAGTCCTGGGTTCCAATCCAGCGGCCCTATATTCGAACCCGAAAACTTACAAATGGGCTTTTTTTCAAAAACACCGGCACCCTTATGGTTCATATGACCTCAGCTGTGTAAAAAAATATTTAAAAAAAATAATTTCGTTATTTTTACTAGAAAATTGTATTTAAAAAAATTCAATAAACAAACAATTTTCAAAAATAACGTCCTTTCTTGAGGTATTTTGTAATTTTTGAAACTTTTTGAAAACAGGATAATCAAATTTAAAAAAAAATTTAAACTCATGCTAAGAAAATATTTATCTTTTTGATGTAAGGACTTGAAGAATGATATGAAAAAGTTGGTGTCAAGGGCTGGATTCGAACAAAAGAACATCGGCTAGGTTCAAATCCCGCTCGTGACACGAACTTTTTCATCTCAACCAAGACCTTACGCAAAAAGAATAATTAATTGAAACAATAAATAAGGTCAGTTAAACCACTAAACATAAATGGATTAATATTTATATTCTTCTATCTTTTATTTTACTGCTAGAAATAACAGAACAATTCGAGTTTATTCTTGTCCAGTACACGAAGGGAAAACAGTATCACAGACAATATTTGCTGTCGCTTTTGATACATTTAGTGTCGGTGCTTTATCTACTCAAACCGTATCGAATCTCTCCAAAAGATATTTTTAGGCTCGAAAAGTGTTTTCCAAACAATTTTAAGACGATTAAAAGAAGAAGAAGAGAAAAAAAAAGAAAATACCACCTGTCTTTCAGGTTAGGTCGAACGAATTATGCCCGTTCGCCGGATTTACTCCCCATTTTTCTTCAAGTAGGTGTTATCCCAATCTCTGAATAGGTTTCTTTCGGCGACCCTTTGGGAGCTTTCTGGTGCAAAAGTTTTAAGCTCTTATCTCGTATCCTCGCCCCTGTCTTATGAATACAACACCTAGAAACCCTCACCCCAAAATCCCCTGAACTAGATCTCTCCCTCATTGTTCCTTGAATTATATATATAAATTAATGTTAAAAAAGACCGTTTTGCGTGTTTTACTTTACTTCTGACTATTTCTTTCCATGTTAATTCCAGCATTAAATGTTACGACACAAATTCCAGAATCTGATTGAAATGATGTGTGTACTATGTGTAGGGAGAAATGGAATTTTCTCAATAAACTAACTGAGTCTGACAGAATCGAGTGGGAGATGTAAAAGAAAAAAAATTTAAAATGTTTAAGAGTAAGATATGTCTCGAGAGAGAAAGTGAAATGACAATGCCGTAAGGGGGTAGAAAAGAATAAAAAATTATATTAAGGGCGTCGGCGGGGGGTCGTTTAGGAGAATTTTTTCTTCTTTAACACCCATTCCACATAATCCCGCGGCCGGTCGGTCCCCCTTCGCTTTGCAACATAAGAAAACGGAAGCATAGGGGGAAATCGAGGACGTCTCGTGACCGGAAAATGGAAGGTTTTGGCTACTTTCCCCCCTGGCTGTGCAACGGTCCCATCTGATGACTGCCCAACCCCTAAATGATCTCAATTATGAAGTACACATCACACGTTTGAATCCAAATTCATATACAGAAATATATAAATTATCATTCTAACACTAGTTGGAACAGTGATTAGGTATTTACGGTGAGTTTTTTTTAAAATATACACTGTGTCGACCCATTCTATCGTTTGAACAGCACGCGGCTGAGAATAATTTTAAACAAAATACATATATCATAGTTTGGGATTGTAAGCAGAAATAGATTTACGAGGAAAATACATTGACAGCGAAAAATTCCAACCACCTGTATTCTACTTGATTTGTGCAATTTTTTATATTAATTAAAGTTATAATTGAGTCTTTGTCTAAAAAATAAAAAAAGATATACTAGAATAATAAAAAGGACAAATAATGCCTTAATTACATCTGGGAGACGCCTCGGCATACTTTTTACCAGTGTGAAAATGTCTCTTTGCTGGAGGATGCCCCAATCTTCACGAAGAGTCCTATCAAAATCGAGGAGTGTATCTGGAAGTGATGAACTCTTTTTTTCTCTTTTGAGGTCCTTAAATGTTCGATGGGGTTCAACTGTGAAGGACGGGCTGGGGCAGGCTAAGACCCTGATGTTATGCCGTTGAAGGTACGTTTGTACTTCGCGAATGACATGTGGACGGGCGTAATCGCGCATTAGAACAGGATTGTCGCCAAAGATCCCCACGAACCCCAAACTCTCCATTGACATTCCCACCCACACCGTTACTGAGCTACATTGAAAGGCTTGGCTCTGGGGAAAATTACATGCTTCGTACATTTCATGCCTTCTCCAAACTCTTTCACGCCAATCCGGAAATCATAGACCGCATGCACATTCATCTGTAAAAAGTACAGAATGTGCTTCGGCTGTGTTCTCGAGGAAATGTGAGCCGTGGGATTCTGAGCGTTGTGGCCAATTGTGGTCCTCTTACGAAAAATGGGAGAAAGCAATTAGTCCATATTGATTTAATCGTATGCAAGCAGTATGTTCAGCAATTTGGATACATCGAACTTTCTGGAGCTGATGAGTCGCTTGAACAACACTAAGGGGAGATTTTCTTATTCTCAAAGTCAAAAACTGCCACCCTGGTGTGCCGTTACTCTAGGGCGTCCAGGTCTGTACCTTCTTTGGTAGGACCCGGTTTTTCGAAAACATCTAACAGCGCCTCGTAGAGTTTCTTCTGATGGTATGTCCATCATCAATAAATACCACACCACGCGAAACAACCTCAGTGCTAAGTGGTCTTTTTAAATTTAAAAATTGATATTAACAATACAAATTTGAAAACTAAACAGTTTCATTAAATGCAATAATTTCATGGTAAGCTTGACCAATTAATATATTACAATTAATTAAGAGTTTTAGTTGAGATAAAAAAAGACAGTGGCACGAGCGGGATTCGAACCCACGATCTTCGGCTTGATACGCCGCTGCTCTACCACTACTAGTCTTCTTCGAGCAGTGCGTTCAGAAATTTGGACACCTGGAGGTAATGAATAACTTGATCAAGCGTAAGGTGCCAGTTTCACAAAATTCTCCCAGTCAAGACATCCTGCGCTTAAGTTTCTTAAGACTAGAGTTTCTTTGGTAGGATCCAATTTCTCGACAACCTCGAACCGCATACCTGCTGGAACGTGCATCATCAATAAATGCAACGCTCCAGGCAACATCCTCAGCACTAAGTGTCATTTTTAGGTTAAAAAAATTAAAATAAGAAAATAAAGATGAAAACTAAACAGTCCATTTATTAAGAATTCTAATGAAACTGAATAAACATTTTAAATGCGGTAAAATTAAACATTGACAAATCATTAATCCTTGTTTTGGATTACGGATTAATTGTGTTTCCCTCTAATTGATATTCCCTATTTAAAACAAATATTTATTGATAAAAACAATGAGACAAATTAAGGGGAGAATTTTCTTACGGTTCGAAGAATCGAAAAAATGACAAAAATCAATTAGTAGAATATTTTAACAAATTCTCACTTTATTCGCTCCGATGCATTAATTTTTTATCGATGAATAATTTCTATGCACTCGTTGATAGGCGAATAGGTTCACGCTTTTTCCGCTTTATCCGATGAGAACTACTTTAATATCCTCTCCAATTGAAACACATTTGTCCCCGACCCGGCCGTAGAGTTAAGCAGCGTTAAAATTGTTCGGTAGAGAGTATTTGCGGAAGTTCTACAACTGTCGGACTAATAAAACTCGGGTATGAAGTCAAAGTTGCTTCTTTGTGTTTAAGCAGTAACTAGTGTCACAGAGGGCGAGGCAACCGGGCAGGGATGAGACGGTTGAGTTTCGTTTTCATTTAGAGCATAAACGGAGGTTTTATCGGCCTCGTCCGGCGGAACAGCCTAATTTATGCACAACACTCGTAATCGAGGTACAGTTCCGCTTTGACTTTTGACAGGTGTAACAATTACACGGGTAGTCCCTTCGTTCCTAACTGCCCTTGGTTTATGCAAACCATTGACCTTAAACGATCCACTACTTCACATTACCATTAAACGATTTTTTATTGTTAAAACATTTGTGAGAGATGACAGGTGTTTTAATTATAATTATGAACGCGTTAACGAATCCTACGCATGACACACCCAGGAACGACGGTAATGAGACAATTCTCGAGTTGCCAGAATATTAGTCAGTCCATTTCGGAGCATTCGTCGAATTGACAAGAATTATTTTATGCTCGGGAGGACTTAAAATCGAAATGACAGGTAACAAGGTCCCATTCACGTCAGAGTTAACACCCAGTCAACTATTTTGATATTTTTTTCATTGATATTTCAGATGAAAGTTTCCATATTCACCCTCGGATAAGGTTGTGCTCTGTTCCACATTGTGAAGCGTACCAAAAACCACTCGCATACATTCAACTGACGACCAATAAAAAATAGTTTGAAGAAAAGTTGACATAAAACATAAGACCACTTTTATTGGGATCATATCGTACATGTTACAGTATTTGTTATAAAACGATCTGTACATTATGTTTTCCACTTAAATTTATGATGAGTACAAAAATGTGTGTAGTTTGATAAAAAAAAAGTTCTTTATGAATATGTTGTATACAGTAAATAAATGAAAATGTTTACTTTTACTATGGAAAGTAAATTCTTCAGGAGCGATGCTTCCTAGTCGTACCCTAAGTTGTCAATTTATAAAGTCAATTATTAAACGAAACATTTTTATTATCACTAAATCCTTTACGCAACAGCCGGCACATATACCTGACTTGGAGGGTAGACATCCAATACTTTCTCCCGCTGGTCTACCAAACAAGTACGTTTGCGTACTTATAGGGTGTGCAGAGAATTTGCAGTTTCAACATTATATTCAACAGGACTTGAACTTGAACCTAATTCTTCTTTAGAATCACTTATTTTCAAAGAAATATTTTCAGTTAATTGGTTTGATCTAAATAATAAATAAAATGCCACGTGGAAAGGAGAGACCGTGGCTACTGTTACAGATCCACTATAAACTGCACACCGCTGCTCTTATAATTTATTGAAGCTCTTATATAAACATGCCCTAGGCTCGTAGACCCCGCGGTCATCGGCTCGATTCCCACCATCTGGCCTCTTTTTCACGCACCCCTTCACCCAAAAACTTGCGACATGCAAAACAAATATTTCTGCTCTTTGGCTAATAATAATAATACATCAAAAAAATAAGAAAAAGGGTGTAATTTGAATCAAAACGAGAGGATGAGGCTTACTATGGAAAGTATAGTCTTGAGGAAGGATGCTACATCAGCCAAACGGAATTTTTGAAAGTTCAAAATCGCCTCTTGGGTCAAACGCAAAATAAGCGAAACAACTGGGCCAATTATTCAGATATCGTGAGATGCGGCAGTGACTGGCACTCTCAACGCGACCCGCAAGAATGGCACAATTACACAGAAGACTTTGAGCCCTGAAGATGATCTCAATAAAAGATCTAAACGTCGGCACGATAAAGAAAATGTTTTTCTGATACCTACATCACACCAGACCGCATCTCACGATATCTGAATAATTATCCATTAACGGTCACTAATCTCTACACATCTGGGCCAATGATGGTTGTAGGTCGACCTGCAGATAATCAATGTAGACTTCAAATCCTCTCCAAGGTCTTTACTTGGTGAAAGAAAGACAAAAGTGTTGGGATCACCAAGCTTTCGGCAACATTATATTGCCATCATCAGTGCTTTCCCAAGAAAGAAGAGAAAAAAAAATTCCCATCGGGAAAAACTAATGTAAAACTACTTTGGTTTAGGTTATGAAACACATGGCCATTAAGGTAATAAATAATAACTCTTGTACTTGGACTTGTTGTTGGACTTGTAATTATATGAATTTATTACGGAGATCTTGTTCACCCATGTATAACTAAATAATCCAAACCAAATCTTAGTTTTTCCAGATGAGAGTTTTTTCTCTTCTTTCTTGGGAAAGCACTGATGATGCAATATATTGTTGCCGAAAGCGTGGTGATCCCAACACTTTTGTCTTTCTTTCACCTAGTAAAGAACTTGGAAAAGCATTGAAGTCTACATCTACGCCAATTAGTCCGCCTTAAAAAAATCCATTTATTGCAGAAACCCTTCGGAAAGAGGTCATCACTTTCAAGGATGTGGGTTGAGAAGTCATTTTACATCAAAGCTCAAAGATCATGTCGGAATAAGTGGCAACGTTTGGCTAAAGAACCTGAAACGGACGAAAACGCGATAATCCAGATGAGATATACTCAGATGACCACTGACGAGTGGGAAGAGGTGTGGGGTATCTCATAGAAAGGAAGGCAGAACTAGCAATATCTACCCTCAATTAAAAAAAAAAGAACCAAATTAAAATTCCCCAAAACTATAAGTTCGGACAAGTCCTAACAGGTTATGACAACTGCAAGGCATACACTCGGGCTGGAGAGTTCACCAGCTTGCTCAGGCAGCCAGACTGTAAGACCTCAGAAACCGTTTTATTCGTTTTATAAATCAATAAAACATGTAATTTTTATTTCGTGAATCTTTAACATTACATGTTAAAATTGAAAAACGTTTACTGTTTATGATACGGATGAACATGTGTAAAGCAAACGTGACACAGTGTTCAACTAATTAGGCAACAAAGGAGTTTTCAGTGCAGAATTAATAATAACATATGCAACATTCAAGAGAGATTAATAGCAAATCCAGTGATGTCGGATTAACGATTCGTAATCGTTAAACAAATATTAATGAATGCATACACGCACTCAAATGATGTATACAAAAAACTTCCAATAACGGCTGATTAAGCTGCAAATTGGAAACATTCGCATAATCCGCCAGAGACATGTTTTTTTTTCATTGTTAATTAATTGTTTCGTAAATAGTGAAATTAATTTCCGTTTCAATTGGACAATCGAAATTATTGGAAATGAAAAATTTCTTTTAACACAAAAATCTTATCTTTCAGTGGACAGCATAATTAGTGAAAAAGGTCCCCCTCTTGAGGGGTCAAAAAATAAAAATCATCGTTATAGACTTGTCATCGATAAATTATGAGACGAAGCAGCTGTACAATCGAATAAAAAATCTAAGTTGAAATTGTAATTAATATTAAACATTAGAAATATGAAGAGACTAGTGACCGTTAATCGATAATTAATGAGATATCGTGAGATGCTGTCTTGTGTGATGTAAGTTTCAGTAAAACATTTCTTTATTCGCGCCAACGTTTCGATCTTTATTGAGATCATCTTCAGGGCCTAGGATTTACAAACATTGTATACATTTAACATATACATTTAGGGTGTGGAAAAGTGAATTTATACAATGCAAAATAAAATTATACAAAAATATTATACAATTGAATATAAAATATATTTTGCATTGTATGAATTCACTTTTTCACATCCTAACTTATATTTTGGGCTATTTTTGCTAAATTCGTCCGCCTTCTTATTCTCGTTTATTTTAGCCCACTTTGATCCGTGAAATTTCCTTCCCTAATTTGTACATAAGGTATGAAAAATCCGGATGATCAGATCTCAATTTTCGTTTCGAAGTTGAACTCATGAAAAGGCTTGATAAGACTCAAAGGACTTGTTCTTAAAGTTCTACATACTCCATGAAAATCTAAGAAAAAAAGATCTATCAATGTAAACGGCCGCGTGGTAAATCGGCCCCAGGAGGAATGTACGTACATTTGTGAACAATTTGTTTGTCGCCTGTAAACATTCGTCGTTACATATTTCAATGTCAGTGAAGAGTTAGTTAAGTTATGCTGAATGTGAATAGGAAGAAAGAAAATATTAAATTTTGGAAAGAAATAAAGAGAACGACTGTAACGACAAGTTTAATGAAACGGGAGTGAACTGTTTAAAATTTATTGCCTTGATGAATTGAAGTTGGTTAATTCTCCTAATTTATCGCAAGGAACTCGGCTCCTTTTTAATGTAGTTTAACGAGTCGACAATTAGGAGGAAAAATAAATCAGTCTCAATACGGTTATTCAAAGGTCCCGAGGTGGGTGGGGTTTGACATATCGACCTACTCGGTTTCCCTCGGGATTTCTCGAAGCCTCCGAGCGGCTATGTATAATAATAATTAGTTATGAAATTCTCATCGGCGTAACGAGGGAAGGGCAGACCCTCTAAGCCGTTATTGCCGCTCTAAGCTACACCGGGGGGGATTACTCGCGAGGACAAAGTAATAAATTAACCCTAACGTCCTTCCATTTCCCTTTTGATGAAACTGCCAACAGTCCTTTTTCGCCCTTCTTAAAAACCAAATCGCCCTCTTATGAATAATCCAATTCAGGGGCTAAACAGCCCCAGTTTAGAGACTCTGACGATGTTCCACGGTACATGTTTTTATTATTTTTATGCGCGTTTTCTTCCACAATCCCGTACCGCGGTCTCCGATAATATATTTTTAACTCGGCAATTTAATAAAGGAACCAATTAAAAATCATCTAACCATTTTTCGATTGTAATTAACTTTTATTATATAATCCATCAGATTTCGTGCCTGATGGGCCTACTAACTTCTTCCAATTAATTAATTTTGATGTAAGTTAATAGTTGAAATAAAAACAGCCTGTCAGGAGCGGGATTCGAACCCATGACCTTCGGCTGGGTGAGTTCGAATCCTCCTCGTGATTCTGGATTTTGTACTTGACTTTTGATAAATCTGGAAGGTGTTTTCTCCTTCAAAATGTACAATGCCAGTTTTTGCGGGGTTTATGGCATGAACCTCTCTTCCATGTAACCTAACGCGCTTTAGTAGACTGCTTACGGTGCAACATATACAATAAAAAAATAAAATAAAAGTCACTGTAATGTGTGATGGTTCATCTGTATCGATACTCCATTATACTTAGTTGACCAAATTACTTCCTTATTGGTTGAAATAAAAGAATCAAGATTCACGAGTGGGATTTTTCATTTCAACCAAGACCTTACGTAAAATATTAATTATTTGAAAGAAGTAATTTGGTCCATTAGACCACTAAATATAGTGGGATTATCGTCATCGAGGAACCATCTCACATCACAATTATTTTTATTTGTTATTTTTTAATTGTACATATAGTAATCCCTTAACATTCGCGGGGGTTTGGTTCCTGAAAATTTCCGCGAATGTTGAGTCTATTTTCCTATGTTATAAGGAAGGTTATGTTCCATGAATGAAAAAATTGTGATAAGTTTTATATCAAAAGAATATTTTTTTTATTTCGTCGATGAAAGAGAAATGAAACCATTCTTGGAATAAGGCACTAGTCACCCATCCTTTGGCGTTTGAGCTTCAAAAACCTGGGAGCTCATCTTTACTTTTTCCAAGGTTTTGGGTCTGTAGATCAATGTCGCCTTTAACTTGCAATCACCAGTTGCATTTGCACAAAGTAATAAGCTGATACGATCTTTGGCCGCCTTAAATCCTGGAGCTGTTTCTGCTTTTGAAGTCCCGTTTCGTCATCATTGAAAACTTGCTGAGGTGGGTATCCGTTGTCTTCTATGATTTTTTGGAGTGTCGCTGGAAATTGTTCCGCTGCTTTATGATCTGCTGATGCTGCTTCAACTGATGTCAAGTTGTGTAGATTAAGACGGAAAACAAGATTACCTTAGTGGGTTCCTGAAATGAACGAATTGACCAACTAGCCAAAAAAAGGGCAACCTTCTCATCCACGGTACCACACTAATGTTCTCCAGAGTATGAACTGGAGGTATGGGTTGAGAACGAAATTCATTGGACAAATAATCCAGGAATGAAGCTAAGAGATCGTAAACATCTCAAAACGGAAAACGAAAGTATT
Source organism: Cimex hemipterus (assembly GCA_039619505.1). Lineage (NCBI taxonomy): Eukaryota > Metazoa > Arthropoda > Insecta > Hemiptera > Cimicidae > Cimex > Cimex hemipterus. The sequence continues at coordinate 17,491,601 of CM077112.1, forward strand.
CTTCTATCTCTCAGCAGGCAGGATGTGAGGTATGGTATGGTGGAAAGGATACTAGGAGGCGGAATTTGCATATCCCAGGCACTGCAGCCTTCTGGCTTATTGTACCTTCCTAATTCCTTATTTTAGTCAATGGACTCAATCCTTTTTCTCAGAAGTATCAGGTCATTGACTGTTATTGCTTTTTGGTCGGGTTTGGTTCCCTGAGTCTTTTCCATACGTTAGGTTGAACCTCCGTTGAGCTGTTGTTTCGCATTCGAAGATGTACGAGTGGCTGTTTCCTCTTCCTCATTACATACTCTGTAAATGGGATCATCATTGTATCTACCCATGTTGTGCAGATGTTTTCTTAGATGTCAGTGGCCCGTTAGCAAAAAAGGCCCACCGCTCCTCTTAGTTTTGCCCTCTCCAATTGTAATAGTGGTTTTGCTAGTTTTGGTGAGGGTTTTTTTTATCATGAGTTTACTACGTCTAGCACTGCTAAAGTTAATCCACTTCTCTGTTTGTTTTGTTTGGATCCATTCTGCGATGGAGAAATGTAGGTTTGTTTTAGATATCCCAAGGATAAGTTCGGGGCCTATGTAAGGTCTTGTGGGTCCTCCTCTGGCCAGTCTGTCTGCTTCTTCATTACCCAAAATTCCCCTGTGCCCTGGCACCCAGGATACCGTTGTTATGTTCCCACAAGTTTTGGAGATTTTGGATGTATTCACTGACTAGTTTTGATATAACGCTTTTGCATGCCAATGCTTTAATGGCTGTTTGGCTGTCTGATCTTATGAGGATTCTTTTGGGCAGGATGTGAGAAAAATGAAGGCCTCTATATTTGCTACTGCCTTCTTAATCGCCTAGAGAAGATGGACAAGGTTGAGACAGAAACATGTCCGCTGTACCAGGACTGCCCGCAGTGACATCGCCACATAACTTATGCTAATGTAAACCGTTAGCCGGTTTACGTCACAGGAACTTCCGTAGGGCATTTCGCATAACTAAACAGATCCACGAAGAGGCACCAGTTTTATAAAACGTTTTAAGGAATGGCAATAAGCTGTAATATATACATATATTAAATATTGTTTAAGACAACTGATAAAATTTGCTCTATTTGAATGCTTTTAGAATTGATTACGGAACAACGAGCGTAAGGCTTTTTATTCCATCCGGACAAAATGAGATATAGTGAGAGGGGATCGATAGAAAACAGAAAAGCATCACGACGAGGGGATGCGTTGATTTGTAACTGGGCAACCACAACACGGAGGAAAAAAACCACGGCCATTCCGTCTAATTTTGTTTGTCCGGTCCGCCCTCGCCTAAGGCAATCCGACCATTTATTTTTCACTCCGTTTCAAAACAGTATCATCCCCTATAAGAAAATGGTCACCTGTTTTATGTAACAAAACCGTTTAGTTTGACAATTCGATAAATACGGACTGTCGTTGATTAAAGCGTAAATAATAGGTTAATAATTTGAATGATAATGATATTTTGTAATACAACTGATAATTTAAGAAATACAATATACTGCCATTTCGTTAGCTTTTTGTGCTTAAGATGCTACAGTAGTGTGTTCAGAAAATTTCTGTTTTCAAGTTATGGTTTTGAAGAAGAAAGAAAATTATCTCCAAGGGTTGTATCGACTAGGTGCAAGCTTAAGATTAAATTAATTAAGGTTTTGAGTTAAGATTAAAAAAAGTCAGTGTCACGAGCGGGATTCGAACCCCCACGATCTCCGGCTAGATGCACCGCTACTCCACCACCTAAACCATCTTCGATCAACTCGGACACTAACTTCCCTTCTCCACCCCTCCTTTTGAATTTCCCCTCCTTTTTTCAAATGTCGTGAAATCTTTCTGATTCTCGGCGACAAGTGAAATGGCCAGGGAGAGCTTTATTGAAGTACACTTCATTGTAATTTATTAAATTAACTATTTTTCGTTGTCCATTTGGCCAATTAATATCATTCAATTAATCGAGCCTTTTAGTTGAGATAAAAAAAAGGTTTGAAAAGTAGTCCTAAGTCGGAAAAATGGCCTAACCCACGATTTTCTTGATGTGCAAGTCGCTTCATCCCTCAAGATCATGTATGCAACAAAAACAATAGATACAATGTATGTGTGTGGGTGTACAATTCGAAAAATTAAAATAAGTAGCGCATTGTAATAAACCGTATGTTGGGGTTTACAACATTATATAAAAAAACGAGTAAGACAGAAAAATATACTAAAAAAGAAAAACATGCATAGAACTTTGATACACTTGGATAGAAGAGACCAGGCAAACCAAGCATAACTAATGAGGTTGTATAATTTATTAAAGAATTGGGGAACTGTAATACATGAGAAACAGAAGGAAGATAAATACCAAAAAGAAAAACACCTAAGACACATATCTAAGAAATGAAATAAGTCTTCTACCACCAATGAACCGCATAATTTAATATATTTTAATTAATTAAGGTTTTGATTTGAGATAAAAAGTCAGTGTAACGAGAGTAGCGGTGAATCTAGCCGAAGGATGTGGTTTCGAATCCCGCTCGTGACACTGACTTTTTATCTCAAATTAAAACTTTAATTACTTGAATGATATTAATAGGTCAAGCGGTCAACGAAAAATTGTGAATTTAAGATTAAAAATGTACAACACGACAACGTATGTGAATCTCCCCCAATCAAAATTTATCCCGATTTTGAATTGTTTTTTGTACATTGGTCCTAAATCCTAAATGGAAAAATGAATTTCCCTCTGCGAAGAAAAAAACAATATATTTTTATCATGCAAATGTCAGGTTTTTTAAGCTAATCTATTATGTATAAAAAAAGGGTAGCGGTATACCCACTTTCAATCAGTAATTCTTAAGTTTATAAGCAATTCAGTGGTCGACGTACGTCGAAAAAGAAACAACACCCAACCTGAAATTATGCCCTTTATGGTGAGATTTGAACAGGGGTTCATAGGAAGGTTTTTGTTGCATATAGCGAATGAAATTTTCGACAACTTATTGCCCTTTAACTTACTCTCTAGTTTTTTTTTCCCCACTGGCCCGAAATAAATGTAATTCCCTCAGAGGAAAAAATTAAACTAATAATTATAATTTTTTTCTTTATTAGGCATAGTATGTTATGAAATATAGATATGTATACTTTCATATGACAATAAATACTGGTGCCAAATAAAGGAAAATTTTAAAATTTGAAAGTTCTAATTGTAATCGGAATTCTTTTCCTTCGCAAATCTAGGCAATTAGGGGATGCCAGTGACAATTCGAACAGAAATAATATAATTCACTGTTTTCGTGGTCCGTTCGACCAATTAATAAGGTCGTGGGTTCGAATCCCTCTCGTGCCATTAACTTTTTTTTTCATCTCAACTAAAAACCGTAATTTGAAATATACAAGTAAATCTTTGAAACAATTTAATTCCTTAAAACAGAGAAAAAAGTAAATATATGTATTTAATCAGTATTTTTGTACATTTTCTTCGTTGTATGTACTGAATTTTAAATAAAAAAATATTTGCCTTTATACCCCGAAGGCTCAGGTTTATGAAAAGATCCTTTGGATAAATAACGTTGAACAGATGGGACGGTGGAGGGCAATTCTATGCGGAATCAAACCCCACTAAAGGCTGAAAATCCGGTCAATATTCAAAATTTGCCAAGAGTATTAAAGAGACAAGGCCTTTCTGTTGGCAATTCGTTTTCCTATATTGAGAGAGACAGGATATAAACGGGATACTAACTGGGTTTACTCGGCGGTGATGGGAGGGTGCCGGGGACGGTACGCGGGTTTAGTTGGCCTAACTCCATTAGGTTGTCGGCTTGGAGGGCCCCGACCTGAATTCAACGGTTTCAATACCCCCTCTGATGAGACGTCTTATTTCGCTTAACAAGGAGAGATGTCGGACGAGACTCACACTTCGACAACTTGGAAACATCCACCCTCTCCCTTAAACCCTTCCCCGTCCCACCGAACCCCCAAAACAAGCACAAAATTGACCCGGGGGAAGCGGGAAAACTTCTACTGCCTGACACTTTCCCTCCCCGTTTTTTCAGGGGTTTGACCGAAAATTTGCATTTTTTAAGTAAACTGAATGTGAAATGAAAAAACACACTGTGTCCTTTAATTTAACCAAATATTTTAAATCAATTCTGTACCTTCTTGCGGTATGTTACAGTTAGTTTATGCTCAATTATGTTTTTACATTGGCCAAGCTAAAACAGACAGTATATACATGGCTCTCCGTGTTAAGAGATACGTGTGAAGCACGAGACGCAAGAATGGCACAATTACACAGAAGGTAACACTTTGAGCCCTGAAGATGATCTCAATGAAGATCGAAACGTTGGCACGATAAACAAAATGTTTTTCTGAAACCTACATCACACCAGACCGCATCTCACGATATCAGAATTATCAATTAACGGTCACCAATCTCTACACATTTAATACTATATTGATTTATTTTCTATTTGTATCATATGACCATGTAATATACTGTATTAAAGTAACGCTTAATGAATTATCCAACCATTGGTAAAAAATAATAGTAAAATATTAATTCAATAAAATTTGATATGATTGAACCTTATTAAATATTAATTAATGTTTAGTAGACCAGACTAATTATTCTTTTGTATGTAAGGTCTTGGTTGAGATGAAAAAGTTAGTGAGCGGGATTCGAACCTTTGGCTTTATTAAATGGTGTAGCACTTTGAACTACTGGATTAAATTACTGGCAGCTTTCATGTTTTATAGAAGTACATTTTCACCCTAAAATAAAATGACTTCTAAGACTGGAACAAAGATTAAACTGTAGCCATTTCTAAAACGCGGTCATATATAGACATATGAGTACTTAATAATACAATTGTTTGAGAGACCGGTAAAATTACAATTCACCCGAATATCAAACAATCCCCATCGGGCCGATAACGGTCTGAATGACGTTCTTGTTAATTAGGTTGAAAGGTTCGTGGCATGTTGGTGTAGATCAAATTCGATTATCTAGGAAATGGGCCGTTAGCTCGTCGAACAGGAACATACACAGCCACGCGGACGCTCTTCCCTTTATTAGGTCCTATTCGGTCTTTACTGCTTTCATCCAGCACGCTTCTACGAGACTCGAGCTCGATTTATATTTTAAAAATAAGATAGAAAAACAAGGAATGACAATCCTAACTGAGAAATCGTTATATCGGCTATGGACGAGCAGTGATCACAATGATTTCTGATATACGCCATTATGAACAAGCGGTTCCAAGGGGGTTTCTTCACCCATCTTTCTAAATTACTTTAAAAAAAACAATCCGCAATTTTTGTTTTCAATATGTAATTTGAATATATGTATGTGCAACTATTATCATTGGGGGAAATAATCACAGTTATTTTCTCAACTCTCTGAGCATTTCCTCTTGAGTCGCATTAAGGTCGATTCACACTCATCAGGGAAGTGACAGTGCCGTGACCGGCATTTTGCTACACCGGTGGGTTGAAAATTTCCCACTTCCCGCCCCCTCTGACCGTGATCGTCGAGGTTCTTGTTAACGGTATTTTCCGGTTTTTACGGCCGTAAACATGAATAACCAAAAAACTCATTGAATCGGAATTAATCTACGTTGTTTGATCGTGAAAATTCAAAATAAATGGAATCACATTTCAAGAATGTTCTCTCGAAGATAATAGGAGCAGAAATGCAAAGATGTCAGTAAAGTACGTGCACATTTCGGGATTGTTTACATTATGAATAGCAACAGGGGATAATAAATTATGAACCACGATTTAAACTTCATTCCAGGTTGCGCGTTTCGCACGTTCAAATTGAGCGCCATTAAAAAAAATCATCCGTTAATTGGAAAGTCGCGTTGGTGGAGATATCAGCGGGTTCACTTCCTAGAAGTCCTTCAACTTGATGATGAGCTAAAAGGCTCGAAATCCGGTCGTTGCAAAACAACTTACTGTGTTTGTTGGAACTACTTTTTAAAAAGGATTGAACCCGTCTCTCACTCCATCATTGATCATTTCTATTATGTAGAAATGTTTGATGAGAGGGATGTAATGATTTTTTTTATATGCTATACGTTGTGGCGTGATATATCTATGTGATTGATATAGAATTTGTCTTGGGATGATATTCGCGTAACTGGGAGTGGGTTTACAAGTGTGTTCTTAATTTAAATTTAAACGTTATCAAGGCAATGACAATGAGCTGTCCTGGCGATAAGAAAAAAAAAAAACAGCCAGAAAACATACAAAAATAAATAAAAACAACCGGTATTCAAGTTTATTACAGGGAATGAACATTGTATAGAAGAGAGGAAGAGTTTTGATTTGTACGGCGGCGCTCTTTAGCCGGCTATGGGGACGGGGAGCGTTCCGAAATAGCGGAAATGTTCTCCGTCAAGTGGAAACCCCGCCTACCCTTCCGGCTTGTTAAAGTAATCCTCTTACGAACGGATTTATTCTAAACGGACGACTTTCAAGGAATAATTAAACTAACAGATGTACCAGACCTTTCCTCGCTACATCCTTGTAATACACAAGCGATCGCGTTTGATCAAAGTGAATTTATTCGAGACGTGCGACGCGCGCGGCTTCTTCCAGTCAGTGGATTTAATTTAGCTTTAGTCCAGTTATACAAATATCTAGAGCAGTGACTTACAAACTATACAACACGAAAGATTTTCCTAATGAAATTTATGCTGCTTTAAAAATGGATTTGATTTATTAAAAAATGACATAAGACTGCTGAAATAAGTTTAATTCAAATAAACAAACGGACTTCTAACATTATTGTTGAACACGCCTAAACCTTGGAGTTAAGCAGAGAATCGACATACCAAACTAAATATGCCATGTAATTAACTATTTATTTTTGGACATCCTCATTTCCGTTGAAACCGACCGTTATCAAAGAGAGCCCCCTCTTAAAAGAAGTATAACTAATTTCTTCCCTTGAGGCACTTTGCATAAAGCGGGGAACGGTATTGGGCCAATACCCACCACTAAATTGGCCCTTTCCACTCAGACTCAATTCCCTTTTTCCTTTTTACCGACTCGATCCCGTCCCTCCGCCCCGCGTGCTTTTTCTCAACACAGATTCTTTAATAAAAACGTATTAAACGTGGTTCAGCGGGATCTTCATTCGAGGGCTCATTCCGTCAAAGATCGAAATAAAAGTTTCTTTTTTATATCTGGAATCGTTAATTAGCTTATTTTGGTTTAGGCCTGATTGTTGTTGAAGAGAAGTAATTTTGTTAGAGTGCTGATAACGACAGTTCAACAGATCAGGCCTCTGTCGGATGAAAACTGTGCCTCGTGTCCGAAACTACGCCAAGTTGAGGCTTATGTATACAGTAATTATATATACAATCGAAAGTCGTAACCAGGTTTGATAAAGAGTAAAAAACACTAGCTATCATGTAAGAGAGCCAAGCAACCTTCAAAGCACTAACCTCACACATCGTTAGGTCAAAGATTATTCTTAATTTTAAAAATGAACTAAATAGTTTAGCTATGCAATATAAATTCACTATTTGTTCGGGCCCAGGAGGACTTGGGAGAAAAGGAATACGAGAACCCGGCCACACTTGCAAGGAAAGGGGTGCTATACCGCTGAGCCTGAGCCCTTGTCCCTGAGCCCCTCTGTGGTATATGAATTGGAACAAATGAGAGTACAGTAGAATTCACCAATTAGCCGTAACCAATAAAAAAAGTCTTAAGAAACATCGGAAGCAAAGAAACCACAGAATTTATCCAAAGGAAGCAGGAAAAAACTTCGAATCCCAACAGGATTCTTAACCTACTGCAGATAGAATGGGAATGTATGGATCTGTGGTATACCACAACCCGGTACAACCGAGTCCGTAAAGAAGCTGAAGAAACGCTGTCATCTAGTACAAATGATATATTTATTCCGCATATAGGGCAGCCACCTCTTTACAGAGGAAGTGACTACAGGCTTATGTATACTTCATGTTTGCAACATTAACGAACTCATGTGCTAACAGTTACAAATATGTGTTGACCTTTCAATTAATTAGGGTTTTTAGGCGAGATGAAAAAATCAGTGACTCCAGCAGGATTCGAACCCACGATCTTCGGCTAGATACGCGCCGCCTTACCACTTGAACTATCGTGACCTCGCTCTACTCGGACACAAAAAGTGGTTCGAATCCTGCCCGTGGCACTGACTTTTTCTTTTCAACCAAAAATTTTACATAAAAAGATTAACTAAGACAGAAGGTTTAAATGTTTCTTCTCAACCAAAAACCTCAATTGAAAGATATTAATCGGTCAAGCTGACCATGAAAACTTGTGAAATGCATATAAGAAGCAAAAACCTACAAAACAATGGAAAACGATAAAAAAGAAAACAAAAGGACAAATGACCATCCAAATGATAACAAAAGAAGAAGAGAGAAAAGAACTCAGAAGAAAAGAAGAAACTTCAACTTTTTCCTAAATAATAAAATGCCTTAGTTTTAATGGACTAGACAAAAACATGAATAAATTATTGAATTCTTCCTTATTTCCTAGGAACAATATTTTAAACAAAGGAATATTTAGCGGAATATACGTACTTTTTTAGTATGTTGGGCAAATTAAAATAAAGCATCCGAGAGACCCCCAATTCTCCCGTCTAACATGCCTGACAAGGGAATTGAGAGTCAATAGGCTGCCCAGTGTATTTGGTATATGTGTTGTTGATACAAGGCACCCTGAACTGTCCAATGACCCTCAACCTCCCTATATTGTTTCTGAAACGCAAATAGGTCTCCCCCCAAACCCAAACTGCTCCGCGTCCTAAATTGAGGGTTATAATTGGAATCGAGCGCTAGATGGATATCCCATGTCCAAAAAAGGGTTACGATACTTGGACCTTTCAGTGTTCGAATTCATCTGTACGCCAATCCCAGGCGCAATCTGGCCGAGCATGAGTGTACACTTGTACAGGTTGGAATTGTGGCCTCCGATCAATCTTGGTAGACATATTTAACCAAAATTTTATGGCTTGTTTAAATATTGACAATTTGATGATTCTTCAGTCTGACTCTAGCCTCACGATCGGGGGGCCGCGGTAGCCGAGTGATTAAGGCGTCAGGCTCTCTACTAGTAGACCCCGCGGTCGTGGACTCGATCCCCACCGACGCCTATGGAATTTTTCTGACGCTCCATTCCAGTCACGACACGAGTATATTCAATACCTAATAATGAATCCTAATCGAGTAGCTGCAATGTGGTTGTTACACCGCCGTATTAAACACCGTAGGAGAGTTTTTCAGAGCACAACGAACTTCTCTCCATGCGTCCTGGGTGAGATTTCTATCTTTAAATAAGTTCAATTTTTTGTCCCACAAAACCGGTCTTGCCTCCACTAATGATATTAAAATATCATTATCAATTTCAACAACTTCACCCATTGCAAAGTTTAAACGCACTGGCACTACCAAATGTGGTCTCCGAGCAATCGACTGGAATGGTCGGCCGGTAAAAAATCGGTGAGTGTGCAAGGGTGTATTTAGTCACATACGCCACTGCTTCCCGTCGTTAATGCCGGTGGCGTGCCGGTGGTACAGTGACAGCGGCGGGTAGCTGACCGGCATTTTGCCAGCTCCGATCAGAGGTCGGCGTGTGAGCCAGGTACCATTCCCACCTGTGGTTCACTATTGAAAATAGGAAGACCGATAAAAAACCGGCCGTCCAAATTCGGTGTGTGTGCAAGTAGCCTACTAACTCCCTTCAAAAATGAGTTTCTTCGATGGAAGAACGTCGGTACAACGGGGCTCACTCAAATTCACTTTGTGTTGAGAGCCCTCCCCCAGAAACTTAGTGCCAGGGTATAGCACAATAAGCTGAACAGCTGCAGTGCTCAGGAGGGAACTCCACCAGTCCCTGGTATCCATTGTATCCATCCATCCTAGCCTCACGAAGCAATTAGCAGTACAGCTAAGACAAAGATATTATTGGGGTATATTATAACCAGAAATGTTTTAACATATTTTGAGAGGATTACGTCCAAATCTAAATAAAGCGATGCGGAAATTTCAGTTGAATATATATAAGTAAAGAATGTTACCTTAGAAGGTTAGAACCTCAAATAATCTTATTTGGTAGCTTAGGAATCAGATTGAGAAGTCAATCGTGCAAACGTTGAATCAGCAAAAAGGGATCCCAGATAAACCCAAGTGTCCGCACATCTAATGCCAGAATTATTACTATAGGGTTTTGAACCTCTTTACCTTCTTTATGAAAGATTAATACCTTGGTCTTGACGATATTGACGGTAAGGAAATTTAATTCACAATATCGTGACAATATGTTTGTTTTCTTTTGTGTGCCATGCCATGCGTTTTCCAGTATCATCAAGTCATCTCCATTTATAGGAGCCTAAACAAATTTTTTCCGTTACCAATGTCAAGGCCCTGATGGGTACAAAATATTCAGCTAGGAAGCATGAAAACAAGAAAGCATTCAAAATTCCCCCTTGCAATACTCCCACCGTTATACCGAACCACTTATAGTGACTCAGGCCAAAGGAATTCTTGCTTTCAATTGGGAGATGGCAATTCTTTATATGAGATCAAGGGCTATTCATCTTGATTAAAAAATTATATATATAAATGTGTGTGTGTTATTGATGTCGTATTTGAGCATAGCTGTGCCTGAGTTTACATGTGTATATTCCGTACTCGATCCTGTATTTATCTCTGTTGATATAAACCAATTCTACAAAGTTACGTTTACGCCTGTTTCGTTCTGTGTTTGAAATTTTTGGATTGTTGAAATCGAAATTGTGTTTGAGTTGAAAATGGTGGGGAGCCAGTGCTGTAGGATTTTTTTATTGTATATATGACATTGGGATGTAATTCCGACGTTAGTTGCCGTACAATTTATACAATTGATTTTGGAAATTACTTATTTGTTACAGGTGAGAAATCTTTAATGCTGGAAAATATGGTGTGAATAATTTTATAGTTTTTGAAAGTTAACAGAAAAAAGAAATGCGTTTAATTTTTATGAGGCCATGAACGAACGGAATCGATATGTATGTTGGTTTGTCTGTGTTGGATAGAATTGATGTAGTGTTATTAGTGATAGCAGATGGTGTTAGGGTTCAGATGTAGTTATTTTTTATTTTTATTTATTTTTTTTAACGAACATGTTCGCAACAGTAGAGGTTATATCAACCCTCGAGGTGCCGGTGTTTTTTGAAAGAAAAAATCCCATTTATAAGCCTGGTTCGAATGTTGGGCCGCTGGATTCGAACCCGAGACCTTTACAGTGATGAGCGCCTACACCATCGCGGCCACCGACGCCCCCTTCAATTGTACGTGTAGATTATTTTTTTTCGGGTAGCGACTCTTTCAAAACGAAACATTTCGGCACGACACACAACCCTGACACATCTACACGGAAAACAAACTTTGAATGAGTAAATACTTTTACTCAAACCTAAATTTCTATATTGCATATATCATTGTTTAAATTCCTATTCACAATTTTCTTATATTCGTATAATTTAAACAACATTTATAAATTCAGGCCCTGAAGATCAATAAAATCCGAAACATTGGAACCATAACGGAAATGTTTTCTAAACTTGCATCACAACAGACTGCATCTCATGATCTCTAAATTGTGCTCATATTAAAGTTTGTCCCGGGAGACCTTACGTCAGAACAAAACCTCTTTGATATTCCTGGAAAGACGAATGAACAACACGTTACCGGACGATATGTGGCGTACGTCCAAAACCGATTTAGGTGAAGCACTTCATCTCACAGAGAATGGTAACAAGTCAAAGAAAGTACGATATCGATCCAAATGAGACCACGGCTTAATTGTTATTCGGGGCGTATCTGACAAAAGGTCGATGCTAGAACGTTTTTTTTCCTCCCAAAACGACCAGGGAATGTTCAGTGGTCATTAGTGACCTCCGCTCAAATTGAATAATCTCTAGAAAAATAATCCGTATATAATAAGTAAACTATGTAAATATTTTTGTTGAATTATGTGCGACTGCATTAGTACAAGGTTCTGGCATTTTAGGTTAGGAAATATTTTTTTAGTAAACTTAACATAATTATTATACGTAAAAATATATCGCAGTATGTTACATAGCATTAACCCAACATAACTATATTACCAAACGATTTTTATCCCGTACTTCCCTGTAAGAATGTATTTCGAAATTTTGCGCGAAAATCAACAGAGATGGGCTCTTAAAAGGAATTTACCTTGAGTCAAGGGCAGAAGTGTAAATTATGACCTTATAACAGATAATTACCACAAACACCACAAATCTTGAAAATGGAACACAAAAAGAAAATTACATATGTCCGTACAAGGACGAATCTAAAATCATGCTACTAAGTCAGTCACCTACCGGCATGTATCCAAAAATGTCGAATCCGTAGCGGATGGAGGATGGTCGTACCGCAGCTATTTTTTCGCTATGTTCACTCGTACTGAATCTTCCAATAACCGCCGATGTGAGCTCCGCAAGTGCCAGTTCACAATGCACACTAAGACAAAGACGTTCATGAAGTGGGAACCACTCGTAGGCTTTGAAAATTCAACTGTTCTGCTGTTTTATTCCAAGCTCTTACACCTGTAATCCGATCATTTTGTATACTTTTCATCGTCTGCAGCCGCGATACGTGACGACATTCTCGAATGGCCATTCTGGACGAAACTAATACTTCTACCGGTAGGCTTCACAGGTGGCGTTGTTTTCACGAAAATCCGACGTAAAGCCTATATGCACATTTGTCAAGATGGAAAGCATTCAATAGAGTCATTTACGTTCAGAATGCTCCTAAAAGCAATCCTCTCAAAAATATGTTATAAAGCCAAATAAATCATTCCCTCAATATAAGGGGTCTTATCATGAGACCTTAATAAGGAAAGAAAAAATATCGTTCCCTTAGACAATATGTAAGAGAGAACATAACATTTTCATCAAATCTTCGATTGATCATAACAAGAAGTATTTATTTATAAATGATGTCTTCTGCCTGCTTAGAGAGGACAGTGCAGGAAAAAATTTGATTTTTGAGGTTCATAAATGGAGCGGGCAGATATTAAAAGCAGATATCATTGATGAACGTGAATAAAAAAAAACCTCTTCAGTGTCCAGTAACGCAGGTTCTCCAGTCTTTCCAAAATATTCGCTCATGGCATCTTTAAAAACATATCTATTATTGAGGGATTTGAAATACATCCCAAGTGAGGACAGCAATATATGCAATTGACAGAATCAATTTCACGGGTTGTTACATCTTAGAAGTTTCTCAAGATTATTCGTATTCCACCTAAAGGACCTTACAATGATTCTTCCAGAATTATCAAGGACAAAAAAACCACCATTTCAATAGAATTTTCAGACCCGCCAATTTGGCTGATTTTGTAGAGTGACTCGGCGTATTAGGCGGTAGATAAAAGCGATTTTTTAAACACAGCATGTCAAAAAAAGTCATCAAGGCAGTTTAATTCTCCAAATTTCCGACGTACGTAGCGGCTCCTATGACTGAAATGGCTTAAAATTTGTTTTCTTAGACTCCTTTAACCAAAATTACCTTTTTTTAATCGGACCAAATTAAGCAGGTTGATTCAACTTATCCTGATATTTCTAAATTTTTTGGCTGGTGGATCACTGTATTCTTGCAAAAATTGAACGTTCGGGCTAGGGGGTGAATTTTAACACTGGATCCGATATTACCCTAAATAAGTTGATACATTTTTATGGTACTGTGTCGGCGAGATATCTATAACTTCGGGTCCTACAAGGATCACTTTTGGGTCTCTTCCTATTTTATATTACAGATGTTAAAGCAGTTATTGAAGGCTCGTGAATTGTGTTGGTGATTCTGAACTATTAAGAAAAAATTTTCATTGGCTCTTAAACTAATAACGTATTCATTAACATCAAAAAATGTTTTTCTATTTCTTTTTATAAAGGTATGACGGGTTACCAGCTATAAAGGTTGGGAACAAGATTTTACTAGAATTTATTTTGAAATCGTAAGATGCGATCTGGTGTGATGTAGGTTTCAGAAAAACATTTTCTTTATCGTGCCAACGTTTCGATCTTTATTGAGATCATCTTCAGAGCCTGGGATTTACAAAAATTGTTAACGTATAACAATTACACCCTAAATATAATCTCAATACAGATCGAAACTTTGGTACAATGTAGAAAATGTTTTTCTGAAACCTACATCACACCAGATCGCATCTTACGATATTCTAAATAAAAACGGTCACTAATTACCACACGTTTTGCTGACATAAGTTTCGAAAAACTACATATACATGAATAGCCTGGAGGAATATCGAGTACTTTGAGGTGAGTGTGTGACGCGTGTAAAGTGGAAGGTATGTTATTATATAAATGTTATTATTCAATTATATAATAAATTACTGTAAGCGAGAATAGAGTGGGTTCGACCACGCCTGGGGAAACATTCACTATTCTGGGCAATGAGTGTGACCAGACATGTTTGTGGTGATGTATGGGTGTTTTGGGTCTATTATGCTGTTAGCAACCGAACATTTTTTTGGGTATCGTCATAGTGGACATATAACATCAGGAAGTCAGTGACCAGATCGAGAAGATTAATAGCTGCGGTTTAAAACCAAATTCGCCTGAAAGACTAAGAAAAGGAGAAAACACGAATCCTTCCAATCTTCGAACCCGTATTTGACAGCTTTTTCCTTTCGGGTTAAAATTTGCTGACACTTTGTTTAGAACCTTTTGCCACAATTGCGATAATTGGCCATTCGTGGAGGCCCTTTATCCGAAACCCGCCACCCTGGGGGAATCACGTTAATCACTTCGATTAAATTATGCAGTTTGATGATCAATACGCGTCAATGTCGGCTTTTATACTGACATATCGAGTACGCTAAACACATTATACAAAATAATAGAACAAAGCGGAGATGTGCTTTACTCGCAAACTGGCCGACATAGGAAATTGTAACGAACTTGTTTCTCAATGGAATTTAATCTCTTTAATCTTTAATCTCTCTCTCTCTCTCTCTCTCTCTCTCTCTCTCTCTCTATCTCTCTCTATCTCTCTCTCTCTCTCTCTCTCTGGGACAGGAAGAATTGGAATTTTATAAAATATGCGATGTTTAGTGAACGTTAGCCAAAGATAATTTGGAGATCTTGAGATGCGATCGGGTGTTACGTAGATTAAAAAAATTTCCTTCATCGCGCCAACGTTTCGACCTTTACTGAGAGCATCTTCAGGGTGTGGGATTTATAAACATTGCTCAAATTATACAAATACATGTGTGATGTGAAATAAATGAATTTATACAATGGTAGAAAATTTTCTTATTTAGATGCCATTCGCTCAATTAGGATGGTTGATTATATTCCATATTTCTCTATCGCTCTTTACATCTATTTATAGAACCAAACTAATCAAAGGCCGAAGAGGTGTTCATTATTCTACCATCCGCCCTCTCACAGAAAACATTCACGCTAATAAATACATTCACTCTCAACATATTCTAGGAACACAAAACTATATACAATAAAATGGACAATTCTCATACCGGGTGGCATTACTATGCCCTCTCCTTAAAGACAAGAAATTGCACCCCTCCAGCGGGTGGGACACGTACGCGCGCTTTGGTCTGTGTTAGTGTCCTTGTTTCAACCTCGCGTTACCTATCCTCAATCGAGCGTTATTTTATTTATTATATATCATTATATTATATTACATACTAATTCGGTAAAAATTGTAGGACTTTCAAATTTTTTGGGTTCCGTTTATGTGACACTGACACCGTGTCGTGAATGTTTATCACTTTTCCTTTTGTCCCAAGGGCATTGGTCGCATGCGAAAATAGTTCGTACAGCAATTGTCAAGTTGTGGACAATGAATTAACCATAGCGTGGCTATTATGGCGTTCCTTTCCCGCTTTAGGACCTTCTCACTTGGATAAATATTTCAGCAGCCTCCGCATGTCACCTCATACAATTTGGAAACCTCCTTAAGCTTATGGAACGACAGTCACTTCTCCCACCACGGCCTAGCTCTTAAACTAATTGTTTTCCCTAGGTGAACCAACATAAAATGAACACGACTGACGATCACTTAGAATAATAACTTATTAATATAAAAACTTCCAACTTCATGCCAAGTTTATGTTTAATTTGTAAACAACTTCAGGGCTTAATGCGAAAAAAGCATAACTATATTGATAACTCACAATATTTTGGACTTAATGAGTTAGTTTACAGTTTCTTTGCCAGGTGGATGTTTAATAATGTTTGTTAATAAATAAATAACATATAAAAACATTAATATGTCAAACATACTAAAAAATAGATAAATTATTTTTCAGCGAAGTGGTTAAGTTAATAAATAAATTAAATTAGCGGAGGAATGATAAATATCTACCGGAGGAAGTAAACAATAATGATAATAACATCTCTTGTGATTCGCTCTAGATTGCGAATAGGTCATATCAGACTAATCCATAATAGGCTTTTAATAGGCAACAACCTTACAACTTGTCCTCAATGAAGGCAAAGTGGAGAACGCATCATTTTGACAGTAAAATATATTTTGGTCGACTGTTCCACTGTACAACCCTTCAAGCAAAGTGAGTGATTTACAGGTGTTACTGGGTTCGAAGAGCACTTTTCAGCTTTCCCAAATTTATTGGAATTTATAATGAGATTTAGGCCTTTTCCCAAATTGTTATACCATTGAATGGCTGCTAATGTTTGAATAAGAGTTGTCCGTGCAAGATGTCTTTTTTGAGGCTGCCGGAGCGGAAAAATGAAACGGAAGAATAAAAAAATTACGGTGAAATAAACTGCAATGCCCAAAATCAAAATTTAAATAAGAAAAATAACTTTAAAAAAAGAAAAATTATTCTTTTGTTTTGTGTGATAAGGATGATCCTATACTCATGCTGAGACTGTTGCTAGTCTGACTCCATTATAACTTATTATTTATAATTATTATTGGGTTGTCCGGAAAATAATGCAGGATTTCAAGTTTTCATTTAAAAAAATCTATATAAAATATTCTGTTTACGTTTACAGGATTACTCATTTGTATGAATGTCAACACTTATTAATCCTCTTCCAAATGATATTGTTTGTTTACCTCTGTAGCATTCCGCTACTTGGAAATAATTCAGTCATCCTTATAATGTCAAAGCGAGAATTTCGTACGATTTTCTTTTACGAGTTTAAACTCGGCCGAAGCGGAGCCCAAACGGCTAGAAACATTAACCAAGTCTGGGGCGAGGGTTGTGTTAATGAGTGCACTGTGCAAAGGTGGTTTAAAAAATTTCGGGAGGGAGATTTCAGCCTTGAAGATGAAGAAGGTCGTGGAAGGCCTTCCTCTCTTAATGATGATGTTCTGCGATCAGTGGTGGAAGAAAACCCCAAAACAACTGTTCGAGAACTTGCAGAGCAACTCAAAGTCAGTAAAACGACCGTCACTGACCACCTCAAGGCGATTGGAAAAGTGAAATCGGAAAGGGCCCATTTTGTTGCATGACAACGCTCGACCACATGTGTCACGTGTAACGTCACAAAAATTATTGGAGCTTGGCTATGAAACTTTGCCTCACCCACCCTACTCTCCGGACCTCTCGCCTACTGACTACCATTTTTTTAGACACCTGGACCACTACTTACAACACATAATATTCAAAAATCAAACGGAACTGGAAAATGCATTTATTGACTTTATCAATTCTAAAAATTCTGAATTCTACTCAGACGGAATTAATAAGTTACCAACACGTTGGGAGAAATGTATTGAGAGTATGGGAAATTATTTTGATTAAAGAACATTGCTTTAAAGTAACTAGTTTCTTTTTTTTTTGTTTAATACCAAAATCCTGCATTATTTTCCGGACAACCCAATATTAGCCATACAAGCCTATGGGAAATTTCCAAATTATGGAACAAAAATTCAAGATTCTAATTAAAAAAAGAAACAAATAAATTTTATAATTTTATTAAATTTTGTGTAATTTAAAATGGGAATTTTTCATACATTTGGCCTTCCAAATTAAGAATTTTCAAAAGAAAAATTAAAGCTTGGATGGCAATAGGATAAAATAGGCTACGAGTGAATGTTTGAAGTCAGAGCTTTAAAGCATTCAGAAGGGATATAGCTAAACTAAGAATTTTGGGGCGTCGGCGGCCGGCGTCGGCGGGTGGCGTCGGCGGCCGCAAGGGTTTAGGCGTTGACCCTGGCGCTAATCAATTTAGGGTAGAGGTCCCGGGTTCGAATCCAGCGTCCCTTCATTCGACTCTGATATAAATTACAAAAAAAAATCTGAGCTGCCTGTACGCCAATGCTGAGGCAATAACACACTTCTGTCGTATGTGGAGGTGCGTCAGCTCACATGAGAATCAAAACGTCCAATAAGGCCGAATAGACGTTAAAGATCCTCATTGCACTTTTTTGTACGACCGAGTATAAGGGGATGTACTGTTCCTTAAATGACTTGACAGGGTAGCTGCACTTGTATTTAATTTTGCTGCGAATCATCTGACTATTTGATAAGAGGTTTTCTTCCACCTGAAGCTAAAGGTCATCGTTGTCAATTAAAATTGGAGGTCATCCGCGGGACGGGTTATTCCCTTCCGAAAATTTAGCAAACCAATGGGGAATTTACACTCCCTTGCGCAAACGCCTTACTCATGTTTGTTGCGGCCAAATAACCGAGTTTAAACTAGTGAAGGAATATTACACGAAAATCATGTTCATATTCCTACATATGAACATGGGAATATTCACATTTGTCGGCGCAGTAAAAAGTGTGTAATGAATTGAGCTCATCATTATAAACAAATATCGTGAGATGCGTTCTGGTGTGATGTAGGTTTCAGAAAACCGTTTTCTTTATCGTGCCAACGTTTCGACCTTTCTTCGAACCATCTTCAGGGCTCAAATTGTTTGTCTTCTGTGTACTTGTGCCATTCTTGCGTGACAAACACTTTGAGCCTGAAGATGATCTCAATAAAGATCGAAATGTTGGCACGATAAAGAAAACGATATCTGAATAATTATTATAAACAAAAGTGAAGGATAAATAACTACTTAATTATAGTATGTAAACAATTGGAAGTAAACAACAGAAAACCGCTCTCTGAATTTCTGAAACTATAAAATCGGACATTTCAGGTGAAACAACCCTATAATTTATTTATTCAAATATCGTGAGATGCGGTCTGGTGACCAGACACCAGACCGCATCTCACGATATTTGAATAATTATCCGTTAACGGTCACTAATCTCTACACATTCCTATAATTTATGTTGCCTTATCGGACACCCACTCTTTGTAGCGTTTCTCTTTTATATATTCTGCCACAATTTTTCAAATTTATTGGTAGGTTTTCAATTCTTTCTTAACTGCTTCACGTTTGAGTGTAATTGTGATATTTTTTACGACAATAATTTACTGTAATGTACTAAACATCCTTTGTAACTTTTCGGAAATGTTAGGTACACACGAAAAAATCTTTTATTGATCGATATTCCGATAAGTTATTTCTGAATGTACTTTGATGTTCTTGGTATATATTTCCGTCGTCGCATCGAAATATACATCTTTTCAATCTCAACTAACGAGCCGTTTTATATAAGGACTTGAACCCAATAGGAATTTGTTCAAATTATTTTAAGACTTTTATTCGACGTTAGATCGATGTGAAAGGTTCATCTCTCCGTTATGTTTATGATTTCGATGAATAAGTTTTATTTTCTAATTAGAAACGCACAAAACAGTAAATTATTAATTGTCTAGTAATAAATATTTTCCGTTCATTTAAACAATAATCGTATATATGTAAACTTGATATTGTTAGACTGCTCCATTAATTTTGGACGGTTGGTTACTTTATTCAGGTAATTTTTCCGTTCATTTACAGCACATTTTGACACTCATCAAATTTTATAAAAAAGTATTGACATGTTTATAAGTTCCTTCAACTCTGAGCTATAAATATGCCCCCCCCCCAAAAAAAATGAAATAATTATACATAAATTTACCGGAAGTTTTATCGCCTCGCCCTAAATTTACGCGCACGTTTCGGTCCAACGTTGGCGGTTCTGCCTTTTTACTATAAACGCATTTCAATCGTAGATTTATACGAAAGTCGGATTATAAGGCGAGAAAGAGAACAAATATTATTCTGTATTTATTTAATTTAACGAAGAGATATAAATAATGTATTTTCCGAGCAAAATAAAATCTTAAAAAAAAAATAAAATAAAAAAACACCTAGAAAAGAGCATCCCAAAGACCGCATACACACGTATAGAGTTCGTATAAGTAACGTGTTAATATAATACATAATATGAACGAGGGTAGAGGAAGAAGTGTAAACTTGAAAGGGATTGTTCATGAGTATTAAAGTTGAACTTTCAAGCTCGCTTGATTGTTTAACCATTTCGAACGTTATTAAAAACGAATTAAACACAATGAAACCCTCATTACGCGAGGATCCAATTTAACTTCACCGCTGAGATCTCTCAAGTCTGACAATTCGCTTATTGTAATATTACATATATTATAAAAACAGAAGAAATAATAAAATTACATTTGTCATATGAACAGCATTGATCGGGGTAGCGGAGAGCGTAAACTATGATGATAAACAGTGCAACCGGCTGCAATTACAATAAGTAAATTTAGATTTATGTTTATGGGTCTAACTGATCATATTAACTTCGATGGGTCCTAGTGTATCGATGTCACAATAGCTGAAGTGGTTAGAGCAGCGTATTGAGCCGGAGGTCGCGGGTTCGAATCCCGCTTTGACGCTAGCTTTTTCATTTCAATCAAGACCTTGCATAAAAATAGAAATGATGATTGATGGAGTGAGTGTGATGTTTAATCTTTTTTTAAAATAGTTTCTATTCAGAGTAAGTTGTTTGACAACGACCGGATTTCGAGCCCTTTGCTCATCATCAGTTGAAGGATTTCTACACGTCTTTCGATATGTATTGCAAAAATCAACGCGCTGATACCTTACATAGAAAGTCTAAATATTGCGGGTAAAAAGGTTTCTTGGGATAGACCTGGGACATTTTCCTAATATAATTGTTTTCCAAAAAATTCTCACATCCTTTATAAGTAGGAATTTTCCATTGTTAAGTACTACTTACACCCATCATGTAATAAATCTGATTACAATGCGCTTTGGCTTCGAATCTAGTATTTGTAATGCGTGTTTTGAAGTGTTGCAATAGATTTTCCACTGGTGAAAGTTTAGTTTTATACAGGGAAAAGATAACAGGATATGGAGTGTACCTCGAAGTGACACCCCGTAGGGTCACCTTCCCTATGGGCCCACTACTCTCTCATATCCCTAGATGTTTCATCATTGTTTACCAACATTCCAATTGACACAACACTGAACATTATTGAAGACAAATGGTCTGACATAACACCACACACAACTCTATCAAAGAACACGTTCGTAACAATGATCCGACACTGCTGTGTTAACGGATATTTTACATACAACAATCAATTTTACAAACAACTGTTTGGTATAGCCATGGGTAGTAACCTAGGCCCAATACTGGCAGACATCATTATGACACATCTACTCAATACAGTCATACCACAACTACCTTTCACATTACCCTTCCTCACTAAATACGTAGATGATATATTGACAGCTGTACCCACAGATCAAATTCAAACCACATTAGATACATTTAATAGCTTTCACCCACGCTTACAATTTACACATGAAATAGAAAACAACAATAAAATACCATTTTTAGATACACTCGTAATAAAACAACCTGATGGCACATTAATCACAGATTGGTATCAAAAACCAAGAAATACAGATCGCTACCTCAACTTTACATCTCACCATCCTCTTCATACAATAATAAACACGGCCAAAGGGCTACTTCACAGAATGATCACCCTAAGCCATGAATCATTTCACCACAAGAACATAAAGATATACAAACAGATCCTCCAAAACAATCTCTATCCTAAACACATAGTTAACAGGATAATCCACAATTACCACTCAACACGAACAGCATCCACTATTACTAACAATACTATATTAAATACAACAAATACATTAAATACATACAAACCAACATACATTTCTATCCCATTTATTCAAGGCCTATCACACAAATTAAACAAATTTCTCTCATCCGATAACTTCAAAATAGCTTTTAAAAATTATAAAACAATCCAAACACTGTTTTCCAAAATTAAAGACCCCACACCAATTACAAATAAATCCGACGTAATCTACAAGATCAACTGTTTAAACTGTCGAGCTACGTACATTGGTCTAACATCCCAATATCTGGACAGGAGAGTAAAACAACATATCTACGATTGCAAAAAACTCAAACAAAATCCTACAGCACTCGCTACCCACCACTTTGAACAACAACACAATTTTGACTTCAACAATCCAAAAATACTACATACAGAACAAAACAAATTTAAACGTAATTTTTTAGAAATGGTTTACATCAACAAGGATAAACACAGTATCAATTACAGAACAGATACATGCAAACTCAGTCGCAGCTACGCCAACATCATTAATCAAATTCAATACAGATAACATACATATATCATCACATTACATTCCACACATCAAATAATTTTCGCATAGTCTAATTGTCCAACAATCTAATTTTCCTTTTCCCATTTATCCCTTTCTACATAATCCTAAAAGAATAAAGTGGCGGAAA
>CM077112.1:17514841-17524934 GCA_039619505.1 Cimex hemipterus
TATTATTTTCGCTTTGATACTGCATTTAGGCGGATCAGCCAAAGGGTCTGTTTTACACGGCTTTATTGAAGAAAAGACAAGATTGCTTTATCTTTAGCTCTCATTCCTGCTTGTCAATAAAACAGCTAAATATTTTAATGTTGGAACAGCAAATGTACACACATTCTTAAGAGTAAGAGGATGAAAATGTGTTATAATATATACAATTTTTAAATTAGACAAATATTCCCAACAAAAAACTACATTGTTGACTTTACCAGTCCTCTATTCTAAGACAAATAACGTACAACGCTATTTTAGATGCGCACTTCAATCAATTTAGCGTTAACGTTATGCAAAATCTTCCTAATTTTAAACTTATACACTGTTTGACAACTGGGAGCCACATTGTGTGTATGGCATGATCAACCATAATACTTCCAGATTTCTCTATCGTTCGAGATTCTCGGATAAAGGTATTGTGTGAAAGCGTATGTGCTGTACAATTTTGAGTTTCTGAGGTCGGAAAAGACGTGATTTACACATCGGCAGGGTGTATAATGCAAATCCCGTAGTCGGCATAAAGGGAGGACTGACTGGGGGGGGAGGGGTTTAGAAGCAGAATGAGAGGCTTGTAATGTATGAGATACATTACACGCCGGCCCCAGGATTAGAATGGAAATTGCGTGCGGCGACTCGACTGCACCGCGGAAGGAAAAGGGGTACCGACGAGCCGTCGAGCGGTTCTCTTGGGAGCCGACGGGACCTGGACACAATCGGTTGTTCGAATCCACGAGGCAACCCAACTCATTTACAAGTCCACGTCGCCACTAATACATCTACATCTACTGTCCAGTAAAATATCCCTAGCGTTTCTAAACTTTTATTATGCTGTTGAGACCTCGCGAGAAACCGAGCGTGTGGAAATGAAAATGCCATGTGCCCTGCTTTTAAGGCCATCATGACAAGCTTAATTTGATTAACCACAGTGAAAAATTACTCCCTTGAATAATTAATTAAAATAACTGATATAGGATGTTGCAAACGTACATAATCTTGGAATTTATAAGGATTGATGAAATCTTGGAAGTAATTAATTTATTAATATAATACAGCAAAGGTTTATTAAAACGAATTACGACAGACGGTAGGAATCCTATTTTGGGTAATAGATAATGAGGACCAGTCGTCACAGACATCAACGTCATAACATAATCCACGTCAGTAGGTATCTACGCTCATGTAGATAAAAAATATCGATGAATGATTTCCTAAATGATCAGCTTTAAATTTTGAACGTGGCATGAGAGCGAACGCACTGAAAACAATGCGTTTAACAAATTTATATAGATGTAATTTGTTTAGTGTGCTGAATATACGGCGTCCTTTAAGATGTACTACATCCCCCACTTGTGTACATACACTACACAGGTGTCTCGTAGTTTATCAAGGAATTTGGTTAGTACGCCCAGTTTCAGAGGATGAATTTCTTCTACGGTCAGGTTGTAAGTCTCGAAATACTTCCTCATGCGAGTAAATCTGACGCCAAGCTTGTAAATTTACGTGCTGTTTGACCAATCTTCGTCATATGTCCATTCGGCCAACAGTGTTCTCTTACGAATTCTGTCAAGATTGTAAGTTCCTTCTGTGTATCCTAATATTCGATCTGGGGTTGAGCCAATACTAAGATTCTTTTGAGGCAAGAAGATACAAGCTGAAACAACTCAAGGTCTTGGGCATCGTGTAACAATTATAGAAAAATGCGCGTTGATGGTTTTTGTAAAGGCAAAGTACTGAATATTTTACCTATACAGTTTACTTTGAAATCTATCCAGAAATTGAACTAAAGGGTTATAAATCTCACATAATTTCATTGCTTCCTAGCCCAAAAAGGAACCCATATTGAACTTTTTTTTCAAAATCAGCATCAGTTAAATCATGAAATGCAGGATGTAAATCAGGCGCAGTTTCTTGTTTCCACAGCACTAATGGATCAAGATTTTCATTTTGCTGTCTGTTCTTTTCTTCCAAAGTTTGCTAGAAGGTTCCTTGGTAGTTTATCCCTAACGAGTGAATTTCATTGTTTCTTCATTTCCGTTTGGCCCTTTGGTCTAAGGTCCTCGTAAATAATGTGAATCCCAACGCTACAGAAAGTTTCAGGTCATATAAGTAATATTACTTTTACTTGAAAAGTCGTGCTCTCTTTCGTCGTTGCCCTCATTTCCAGCATGAATCCAGCAGAAGGTGACTTTATCTTTAATATCTAACCTATTTAGTTTAATTTTATAATTTAGTTTTATAGTTGGTTTGGATTGCTACTCGGCTACGACACGACTTATTCTTGTTTTCGTGCGCTATGTCCAAATTGAATCTCTCAGTTTGATGTACTCTTCTGCTTGGAAGATACTGGTGTATGTTCTCATCGTTTCTGTGTATTCTGTTCCACAGTACACGCAGATAGTGTCCTTATCAGCTCATCAGCTCCTTGAGTACCAATCTTCGTCACATGTCCATGCAGTTACGAATTCTTTCGAAATTCCGAGTTTTTTCTGCGTCCTTCTTCCTTTCTTCCAAAAATTGCCAGAAGGTTCCTTGGTTCTTTATGTCTTTCGTTAGTCTTTCTCTTCAGACGGTCACTTCAGAATCAGATGGTTTCGCTGTTTCTCTCAATCCTCGTTTCGTTATAACAAAAGCGCATTACTGGATAAGAAGAGACAAATAATTGTGTTTGTAATTTTTTGTTTTGAACTCTAATAATACTTCATCAACTGATCGAACAGTTTCATCTTTATTTTAACTAGACGATCATATCAACACTTTCATAAAATTCAAAATTAACTAGTCATTACATTAACGCAAAATCTTTTTTGATACAATAAATTAAAAAGCAGTCTTCTATCAGGGTTGATTAAGTAATCAAAGTACCTCTGAGTTTTAAGAATTAAAAAACGAAAACACATTACCAGTGTACAAGGACATACAACTATTCTGGATTAGTTATTTGTAAAGTTTGCTAAAAGGAGAAAAGGGCAGCTGGAGTTTGTGGAGGTAGCAAGCAAGAGGTTCTTAATGTATATTTTATCCGAGTCGAGTCAACACGGGCGGCCCCTAATAATTTACTGGTGTAATCCAGTTATTTTATGCGCCACGGTTTCATCATTAATTCATCTTTTAACAAAAACGAACGGTTTGACCTGTCAATAGCAACGCGAAAATAGCGAGACGGAAAAAAAACGATTTGGCGGGCTTTCTTAATCCTTTTCTCACTAACTTAACGCCGTTATTTTTACATCTATAAATATGTAAGTTCGCGTTTATTCTGTAAACACTGTCCACTTAACACGGAAAATTTATATTTTCAGTTCATGTTCTTATAAACTTACAGCTTGGTTTGTTATTAATTTTAGAATTTAATGATTTTTATAAGAGTTATGAATAAAAAAAATCATTGCTGATTTTTAAATTTATGGCATTATGGGATCAACGCACCAAAAAAATTAAACTGTTTTACTTGAGAAATTGACCGCTTTCTCTCTTAGTCAGGCAGCAATAACTTTTCAGATTAACAAACTCAATATCAGGAAAAATAGTAATAAACTACTTTTAAGTGATAAAGTACCCAATATTGCAAAAAAAGTTCACCCGGAATAGATCCAAAATTGAAGAAATGATTGTACGTCTTCATCGGGATGCCCATTAGCACTATGCCCATCATAATAGCAAAAGAATTTAGCGCTAGTTAGAAAGAAAATTGAAATGTTTACTGGACCTAATGGGCAAGAAAAGCGATATCGTTTATCAAGAAGCTCACTGCAAGGACTCTTTACTATTGGGATGTTTAGGCTGGCGTGGTGGAGAACGGTCACGCAGGCGATATCCTCACCGTTCTCACTGCGTCACGTTCACGCCTACTTTCCATAAATGACTTTGTGGGGCTTTTTGTGTCTGGCGGGGAAATTCATTCCAGCAATAAAACACGCGTTAGATTTGCAGGCCATTTTGTAAACGCCTTATAAATGAAGAAAAAAATTATTTAAAAAAATGAACTGTCGGGTAGAATTTAAAAAAAAGTTAATTTTTATTAGTTTAAATGTTGCTTTAGTGCTATAAACAAAAACATCCAAAATAAATCTTGAGGTTTCCCATCTGCGATCCGCACGTGATAGACATGTAATGCGACCGTTTTGGACTTGAGAAGTTTCGGAATTTCCCCATCCTCGATCCGACAGTCCAAAATAATCAAGGAACGAACAAATGACAAATTCTACATCAGATATATAAAACTTTAAAAATTGATTAAAATTATGCAGATGCGATTATTGAATAAATTGCCCCAACCAATAGTATTTTTCGGGAAATACAACCTGCAATAAAGGTGTACCCTCTAAATAAGTAGGATCGAAATACACACACACACACACACACGAGCATATGTGTGTGTGTATATAAATATTACCTAGGAAAACCTAAAACCCTTACATTTTCGGAAAGGAATTTGGATAATCGTGAGCATAGAGTACAATCCATTGTGCTCAGTGGCCCGATTGCCCGAATTACTTCTTTCTATTAATTTTTTTTTTTAATATAAGGTCTTAGTTTAAATGAAAAGCTTAGTGTCCCACTAGTGGGACTAACTTTTTCATATCACCCAAGGCCTTACATAAAAAGCATACAGTAAATTCACTAGGTTTTCGTGGTCCGCTTGACCAATAATATCTTTCGATTAATGAAGGTTTTTAGTTGAGATAAAAAAGTCAAGTGTCGCGAGTGTTAGAACATTTGTCGCCCAGAATCAAATATATTACACGACATTTGAAAATGGAAAAAAAAAATGGGGAAAATTCAAAAGGTGGGGTTGCGATGGAAAGTTAGTGTCCGAGCGGATTGAGAGCTCAAGTGGTAGAGCATCGGCCCATCTGGCCGAAGGTCGTGGGTTCGAACCCCGTTCGTGACACTGACTTTTTTATCTCAACTAAAAATCTTAATTATTTTGGACAGACATTTGGTCAAGCGGACCACGAAATCTTAGTGAATGTAATAAATCATATTGCTACTTCGACGGGCCGATTTTCCTAGTTATAATATATGTAATCGGTTAAATATTTTTTAAGTGGAGTTCGTCTGAGCCAGTACTTTTCTTAATAGCCAATGTGTAGCCGGAAGTTATAATAAAATTTATGCTATTATTATAACAATGCATTTAAATAATTTTTTTAACGAGAGTATAGAACAGCAGAGCTATAACACCTTAGATTGTCGGTGTTTCAAATTTTGGTTTAGTTTTTACTGATTTCATTATATTTTTTTATTCATTAGTTTGTTTATTGCATCCTCTTAGTGCTATTAGTAGGCTTTCGGATTTGAAAACTGTCTCAAGACATTTGTTTTCCGCTAAAGGTATTGATTAATTAATTATTATTTAGTTGATCGTGAGATGCGGTTTGGTGTGATACAGGTTTAGAAACGTTTTCTTTATCACAGTGACTTTTCCATCTCGACTAAAAACCTCAATTAATTGAAAAATTACAGGAAATATTCACCGGTTCAGATGGTTTTCTTTGTGCCATAACTTCAGTCATTTTTTTGCCCAATTTAAAATCCGACTGCAACAATCAGAGCGACAGGGTAAAGAATCCTTTAAAAGGATGTATCAGTGTATTGGGTCATATTTGAAATTTAACTGGGCTTGAGGTACCCTGTATAATTTTTCTTCAAGAAAAGTGAAAATTTGAAACTAGAAAAAATATTCAACACGTATTTTTTTTTTATTATGTACCCCGACCAATTGTATTTTTCAGAGCATACATCCAGTAATAATCTAAAAAATAATAAAATAAATAATAAAATTAATCTAAAACCTTACAACATGTCTCGTAAAGGAATTAGATAACCGCGAAATTATGCAAATGGTTCCGTTATGCCATAACTTAAATCATTTTTTGCCCAATTTAAAATCCGACTGCAACATTCAGAGCGACAGCGTAAAGAATCCTTTAAAATGATGCATCAGTATACATTTGAAATTGGACTGGGCCTGAGATAAAAAGGTGAAAATTTGAAACTAGAAAAACGTGTATTTTTTGTTGTTTTCATAGCGTTATTGCTTCAGGAGAAATTCAGCCGGGCCATGTGAAAAAGGACACCCTGTATATGTATGTTTTTATATATACATCGGGATTAGACCATTTCCTTGTATAGGTAAATATTTCTTAAACTAATTATTTATTAATAATAATATAATATTAATAATATAGAAAGATTATTGTATAGACTCAACAATTAGAATGGGGACATGGAAACGTGACTCGAGGATTCCCACCAAAGTAAATATCAAGCGCAAGCGAAGCTAGAGTATAGTAGGCGCCTCGGGGAAGAAAGCCCACGCAATTCACTTCGGGGACGTTTGCAAATAGCCGGTGCTTCACAAAGGCCAGATACGAATCATGTTGGCTGACACGAGTGTGGAGCAGTCGAGCGGAGTCGAGTGACACTGGTCATTTGGTCACGAGTCAATTATAGTTCAGAGTACGGAGTTAGTTACAATGGAATTGAGCGAGCTTCTGAGTGGAAGGGGCTTCGTTTCCGCTTACAATTAGATACAGGCTTTGTGGATTTTAGTTAATAAACGCCGTTTTGAAATGTGATGGCCCGGATTACTGATTTTATCGCCCCCAATGACGGGTTCGGAAAAAAGCCCGATAAATCGAGATATCTCTAATCTGCAATTTCTTTTGCGACGATTTCGCCAATTTTGAAACTGGATTTTTCCCTGTTATCAATTTGTTGGGTATCCTGAGAGAAGGATTTAAGGTACGATGTGGGGCCGAAGGGGGGGATACAGTGAAAACAAACTCCACAGCCGAGGTGATGAGGCGTTTTAAAAAATATATGCCAATCAAAGATCAACAAGACAAGTAGTTCAACCGGTCAGTAGGGCGTAGTTTTTCGGCCATCTTGGGACGACAAGCTGTGACCCCGAAAAAATCCACCCCTACACAAGGCGCCTTTCCAAAAATACATTTTGCCTTTTGATGGTTTCAAAGCTAGTAGTACAGGATTTATAATTTTTTTATCTTTAGAGGAAAATAATTTTGTTTTAAAAAATACATTTTTTTTTCTTTTTCAAGTGTACATTTTTACTTTTTTTTTAGATTATTTCATGTTTAGTTGTATTTTTAAAACTTTATTATACATTATCTCGGTTTTTAGTTTGATTTTGATTAATCACCTTTTTTTACACGCCTACATAGTTATGCCACATGTGAAGGCAGTTTAGTGGGCCTTTTCTTCTCCCCTATAATCTTAAATTGAATTTAAAAAATTTTTAAACAATTGTTTAGTTGAAACTGACCATCACACTTTTATCTCAAAACTACGACATCAGAAGTGAGATTCCATCTAGGACATATATGACTACATTTAATAAATAAATTGAATTAAGGAAAATGGAATCTGGTTCTTGGATGTAACATTGCTGTTACCTTTTTAAAAACATCTCTAGTCTTATTTTTATTTTGTTAATGTTATAATTAAATACTTTGTGTAAGCAAATATATAAGAAAAAGGTGACTAAAGTACTCAAAACTACCGCTTTTGTTTACCTTTTCTGACAGTTCATCCGTAAATTTATTCTAAAAAAGAAGATTTTATATATATTTTCCGTACTAGATGTATCGGACCACTTTTTCACCTACTAACACTCTGGTTCTGGTAGGTGGATAGATCTTCAGGGGGTATGGTCTTGAAGGAGAAAGCAAATTTAGACTCTACTGCCAAGCTGTCGACCGATTTTAACGCCATCATCAGGGCAAACTACGTTGAATATATCGATGTTTAAATCTATACGGGTGATCTCAAATTTCCTTCAAGATCGACTCATTCCTAACATTGTCAAGTTTACACCCCTCGGGAATGATGGCACCGAGTCTCCAAGGACATTTGTGATCGCCTGTAAAAATGTATCGCTTTATACAGAGTAGATCTTGATCCAGATTTAAAATGCCGATATAAGTACAGTTTTCCTAATGGACAGTAATTTTTGAGTTTTTTTATGTATGTATTTATTCACCTGCAATCCATCTATGAAAACATTTACTCAATTAAGTTAACGAATAAATAAGTAAAAACAGTGAATTAATTTTTGTAAGGTCTTGGGTGAGATAAAAGTGTAACGAGCGGGATTTGAACCCACAACCTTCGGCTAAAAACGCCGCTGCTCTACCGCTTGAACCATCGGAACCTCGATCCACTCGGACACCAGCCTACAAGCTTTGGAGTTTTCCCTCTTTTTTTGCCATTTTTCAAATGTCATGTAATCATGATTCGTTAGTAAAAATAAACTTGTTTTTACTTATTAAGTCCATTATATTTAGTGGACTGTTTGACTTCTATCAATCAATTAATCTTTTTATGTAAGGTCTTGGTTGAAATGAAAGGTCGTGGGGTTCGAATCGTGCTCGTGACACTCTTTGTTTTGATTTCAACCAAGACCTTACCATAAACTGATTAATTAATTGAAAGAAGTAACTTGGTAAATAGATCACTAAACATAATGGATTTAAAACAATGAGTTGACAAAATACAAGATAAAGATATAAAACGTGCTTTCCTAAATTGACTATATCTGTAGAGTATCAACGATCGTTTACTTTGGTTAAACAGGAGTAGGAATAGTTTTAAAAGTGATTTATTTTGAATAGCATTGTACCAACTTTGAAATTTATAAGGACGATCGGTCAACGGAACGTTAATTGTAGAAGGAGGTATGAGTTCGAATTTCGAAATCGTGCTAAAACGATTTTTTTGCTGGTATTATAAATATGTAAATTAGATCCCGACCTAAGGAAAACGGTGTGAAAACTGAGATGGCTCCTGTTTTTAAAATAATGCCTGATAAAGGGAAGTTAGATTTGTTTAAACAGTGCGGTAGTCTCTTCCTCCCTAATCTGCCCTTTGGGACGGACAACGATTTCAGAACCGTCGAGTGCTCCCGCATAATGAAGCAATTAAACACAGGCCGCTGTATAAATCAAAAGGACGAGAGACTAACTTGACATCGCCCGCACCGAGCGTACCACAATTCCCGGTTCGTACACATTTCCCACAGTGGCCGCGGGAGGGGGGGCGGCTTTTTCCCATTTGCCACAGGGCCCGAGCAACGCGTAATTGCACCGTAACGATTTTGTTTGTTATCGATGGAGCACGTGTTTGCCGAACGGGCACAGATCCCGTTCGCGGTCTTCCGAAGAGGATTTCGGCCAATTTTCCTTCAAGGATTAAGATCTCACTAGTACTAATTGGCCGCCTAGGGTTTGCCCCAGCGGCTGTCATCCTTTCTCCGAATTCAGGAGGATCTCTAATTATTAAAGGAAACATTTCCAAATAATTTGCCGATATACTCTGCCAGAGTTGGGAGACCTTAAAAAAAATCTACAAAAAACAAAAAGAGTAAGAAAACTCAATCATACCAAAAATTATCAGGAAGTTAAATTTCAATACATTCAGAAAACTCACGACTATGCCGCCATCACTGATGACGACAGACTGTATGATCAAAGGAAAACAAATGAACGTTAATCAATTAACACAAAAATAATCAGTAATTTTGTTCAATATTCAAAATCACAGTGGTACATTGAATAATAAAAGTAGAGAGAAAAACTAAATAGAGTAAATGTACAGAGTAAAGAACGGACCACTATAAAACCAAGACGTCTTATTATATTTTTAAAGGCAGCCATTATAGAAATAATGAAGCCCGTTTGTCACAATAAATACATCAAAAAAAGAAGAAAATAATCAAGAGGCGCGTCGGTGGCCGGAACGGTTTAAGCGTTGACACGGCGCACATCACTGTAACGTAAAGGTCCCAGGTTCGAATCCAGCAGCCCCCCTATCGACCCCGATATAGTTACAAATGGGCTTTCTTTTCAAAAACACCGGCACCCGAGGGGCTGTTGCGAACCCACATTAAAAAAAAGGTAAATAAATAAGCTCTCTCCTCTCGATTAATTTATTTACGTAGAGGTTAAGGTGACTTAAAGTTATTCATTTGGCTGTTAAAAATGCTAAATTAATCAACTTTTTATGCAACAATGAGAGAATCTCTCTGTAC
>CM077112.1:17525334-17560561 GCA_039619505.1 Cimex hemipterus
AGAGAGAGAGAGAGAGAGAGAGAGAGAGAGAGAGAGAGAGAGAGAATTTTAAAATATCAGATTTTTTTTTAATTTGTAGTACATGTAGGACATTACGACTAACTTAAAGTTATGGCCGGGTAGTTTAAAGGAACGATTTGCTCCTTCTTTTAGGGCGTGATTATACCCTGGAGTCTGGAGATCAGTCTCAAAATCAAAGGAATTTCAGCTTGAACAAATTAATAACACAATGTAGAGGGACACCTCTGTTTGTATCTTGGAAGGAAACGTATATTCTTATGAAAATGAAAGCGTTATATAAAAAAAACAAAAAAAAAACATAAGTGAACAGAAGATGATTCTTGTTTACAAACCAATAATTATATATAAAGGAAACAATTCAGACCTGAAGGGCAAAAACGAAAATATTGATCTTTAAATAAAAAAATAATGGTAATAACAGAAATATAAATCAAAGTGTGTGCCTCACAATAGAAATAAATTTTATAATAAGGAAAGAAAAAACGATACTGATCTGCTTTGATGGGCTATCAGCTGTATTTTTTTCTACTATCGTTCTATTCGCAATGCCTAGGCTAGACTGAACTCGTCTATCCTTCAGAGGGAGAGCCAGGGCATAAATTGTTGTCATAAAGTAGGTAACAAGTAACAGTGAGCAAGGTAGTATAAACAAAATTAAATTTAATCGACTTTATGCCCATAGAGAAATGTTTAATACACTACTGTCACTGGAGAAACCAAAGTTTGTGGAAGAAAAAGTAAAATTTATTATTTCATAATGAACTGTTGAACCTATACGATGAAAGACCTCAAAGGGACGATTCCGAAGCACTCGAATCCGTAGCGCATCTTAGAAGTCTGACTCCAAAGCAGATCAGATATTACTATCACTATTACTTCCAATCGTATTCGATTTCAGAGACCCGTTCCAAGGTGTAAGCTCAAGATTTTCTTTCAAAGGGGACGACTATCCGCGAAACTGCGTTCATACGAATTAACAATGCAGAAAAATATCATAAAGGGGGGGAAAACGCGCAGAAAGCGAACAGCTGACAATAATCCCTAATGAAGGTGCGAAAGTGTGCCTTTAAAGAGAGCACTGGCTCGTAATGACATCATAGATTAGCACCATCCACTCTGAGACATGTCTTGAACTTACATTAGAAGGGGGGGGTCGCAATAATGTAACGATTCCTCTTCGCCCCATTTCGAAAACCTTTCCTCACTAAACGAGCCCTTTTTCGTATCTACCACCTTTCGCATAAAACGCACGCCTCGCATTATTTGCCTTTTCCATTAACATAGAATTAACCGTTGGCATATTTTTTATCTATGCCTTTCTAATTTCTCGTTAATAAAGATTTGTATCAAATAAGAAGATCACAATTTTTCTCTGCATCTTACTCTTCCATGCGATTTAAAAAAATTTTTTTTAACGGCAAGCCTCGCTTTAATTTCATTTCTTTTGCAATTAAATTTTTACTATTTAAATTTATTTCAAAATTAATTTTAGTGTGTTAATTAAATTTTGAGATCTATTGTGTTTTCGGCAAGACCCGACTTCGCTTTCTCTACTTAACTGACTTTATTCAAAGGCCAGGTCAACGGTCAATATACACCATAATCGTATTAATTCTACTTCACCCTTTCAGGGAATTTTAATGATTGCAGTCATCAATAATGTACATTGACATATTCCAGATTGAACGCCGAACGAAATTTCCCCATCGAAAAATAATTTTAGATGATGAGACACGCAAAAACCAAAACGTTCACTGTGTCAATTTATTTTAGTCAATAGGTAGATTATAGAAACCAAAAACTGAGACAAAGCCGGTAATTTTCATCAGAGCTCACGAGCCGCAATTCTGAGTTGATAAAAATAGATGTTTTTTGAAGAAAATATGAACATACAAAGGGAGAGCAGCTATGATCTGAACTTTTTATCGGTTTTACCTGAAGAAATTCTTTCGTTACATTTGATTGACTTTTCCATAAAATTTACCTTTCTTGTATGGACATTAACAAGGCCCTTCTTGTTTGGCGTCAGACTCTCGGCTGATAGATCCCGCGGCCGTCGGTTCGATCCCAACCGTCGCCTTTGAACTTTTTCTGCCGCCAAAGAGGACAGGTGGGCGCAATTGAAAGAAATTGATACGGCACTCATCAATGGAAAGAGTGGGAACAGATCTCATTGGCCCTGAATTTGGTCCTAACCCCCTTCAAAAATGAGTTTCTTCGACAGAAGATAACCGGCACGCCGGGGGCTCAAATTCACCCTTGTGTTGAGAACCCCCCCCCCCAATTGTATTTGTCAACTGCGATTCCTCAATGCACTACCATCGGACTACACCATTGCTGTAGCTGCAGTTACCGTTTTCTAAAGCAAACTCACTGCAGAGTACTGCTGCCCCATCTTACTTTCGATCCGTTTCCACACGCCAAAAACCTCATTCCAATGTTTGCGATTCGAAAAAACACTGAAATGGAAGACTTATGTTTGGTCAATCCAATCTTAATTTTTAATCTTGCTAGGCTTTTATTTCACATTCTTCATCTATCAAGTTAGGAATAATTTATTAGTAAAAAAATGAAGCTAGGGATAAAGTACAATAAGCTGTACAGCTGCAGTGCTCAGGAAAAAAATACCATTAACTCTTCATACTTTGGTATACAATTTGCCTCCCTCTCAGTCAACCATAATTAACAAAATTAGACTCGTTTGTTAGAAAAGGGGCTAAAAAGGAGAACACAGGAAAGCGTCAGATACAATGATACGGTGTACAGATGGCCGAACGGGACGGGACAACAACGAACGAACGAACGGGATCGGGTGTTTTCTCTGCAAGCCCAAAATATGAGCAATCAAGCTCATTAAGGAAGTACACGGTCTTTCAAGCAGACAATATCGCTTGTGCCCTAGAAATTCTCAAAAGTTGTTAGACTGGCAAATAAATCCTCGTAAGATCTAATAACCAAGCAGCAGGTACAAAAAAAAAACCATAGAAATTAATCAGTGATTGCACACAAAATCTTCAAAACCTGGGTTAACATAACAACCTGATGATATCTTAGGTGCTAG
Source organism: Cimex hemipterus (assembly GCA_039619505.1). Taxonomy (NCBI): domain Eukaryota; kingdom Metazoa; phylum Arthropoda; class Insecta; order Hemiptera; family Cimicidae; genus Cimex; species Cimex hemipterus. The sequence continues at coordinate 17,528,417 of CM077112.1, forward strand.
GACATATTGGCCTGAGGAGGATCTGCAATACATTATCCAAAATAGCATAATGGAGCCGAATAAAACAAACGAAGAAGTGGATAAGCTGTAGCGGCGCTTGACACAGTGAACTTTGATGGAACTACCAAACTTACTGATACAATTGAAGAGGGTTAGAGCCGTGTTAGGACTACTACTGGCCACTGGCATGTGAAGAAACATCTACACAACATAGGCATATGCAACGATGATCCCAACTGCAGGTTATTCCATGAGGAGGCCTTCGAGATTGGAATGCCAAGCAACAGCTCAATGGAGATTTGACCTAACATACGAAAACATCTAGGGAACGAAATCGTACCAGCTGTATTGTACTGAACTAGGGAAATAGAAAGGAACAATAAGCCAGAAGGCACCAGTGCCTAGGGAGCACAAACCCAGCTTCTTATTATCTTCATTACCATACTATGCCTCTCAGGCAAAAGTTAACTGCCAGAGAACATGAAATATATATCAACAAGATGCGATAGAATGTGTGCAATTTTAATTATCAAAAACGAATTAGTATATTATTATTATTAGTGTGAGTTGTGTAATTACCGGGTAAAGGAAGACATATACCACTTTGTCGCAGAATGCCCCATTCTGTCCCCCTACCGATTATCTGCGTTAGGCGAAAGAACCATGTCAATGGACAGATGCATCAAATTGCTCAACGGACCAGATTGGACAGACTTGGTGAATTATGCTAAAGCGGCCTGGGCCTATCGAAGGCTAATAATAAACGAATTTAATATTTAATCAGTAATTCTTTTCTCTTTTACTCTCTTTTTACTTTTTATTTTCGTTCCTCTCTTGCCCTCATTCTTTCCCTTGACGTTTGGTGTTTCTGTTTCTCCGGTCTTAGCTCCGCTCATTGATTTTTAATTCCAAGTTTTTTGTCCTTTTAAGTTGCTATTTTGTTATAGATGTTACACTTAGCATGGACTTTGTTTAATGCATTTGTACGTTTATTTTACAGGATTAGTCAATAATTAACCCAAACTCCGGCAGACGGTTACCTTGCCGTATTAAGTTTATTTTACTGTTTGAATTATATGTAATTTTTTTTCTTTTCTTCTTGTGTGCAATAAACTTATTATTATTATTATTATATATTATTATAATGCATGATAAACTATATAAGTTATGTCATTATTTCAAATTTTTCACCGTACAATACATTAATAAAAACATTTGAGGAACACCTCTGTCCAAATCATTGCAATTTGGAATAAACGATTTTATAGCCGTTGGCAGCAGCTTAGTGTTAGTGAAAGTTTAAAAATTTTTTTACAAAATTTAACTGCTGTTTCCACGTAAAACACTAAATTGTAGTACAAAGATTTGTAGCGATATGTTTTTGGAAAATTGCAACTTACGGCCACCGGCTATCTTTAAATCTGATCATAGTGTGATTAGGGCACCAATCGTTAAGTTTTTCTTTTACACCAACAGTCGTAGAGAAACTGGAAATCAATTTCCAATTTATCAAATTTTCATCAAGTTCAAACATTCCAAAACCTACGTTTCAAATTGATTTGGATTCAACCAATTTCTTTATATTCGTCCAGCCAACATTGTCTTAAATACAAATTATATTTACATTTACTCGATGGCTAGAGGGCGCCCTTTTTAGTTGGCCCGGCTGAATTTTTCTCGGACCAAGGACACTATAAAGAAAAAAGTCTATATTCAAATTCTTACTTTTTTGGAGAAGAATTATACAGTGTGACTCAGGCCCAGTTCAACTTCAAAATTTCAAATGGATTGATGATTCTATGTTTTTGTTATCCCAGATATAGGTTCGGGTATGGTCTTGCAGATCCTCCTCTGGCCAGTCTGTCTGCTTTCTGCTTACCAAAATCCCTCTGTGCCCTGTCACCCGAAACAAGGTTGTCGTATTTTTCAGGTTTTGAAGATTTTGGAAGCGTTCACTGACTAATTTTGATGTCATTTTTAAAATTTAAGCATGCTGAATTGAATGAACTTCCTTTTGCCATAAAACCTATCTGTAAATATGTAGATGATCTCATTTTACTAATACCTTCTATTCAACCGAAGTACCTTTTGAATATTCTTAACATTCATCATCTGTCTATACAATGTACATGTACAAAAGAAGAAAATAGATCATCGTACTCGGTTTCAGAGTAAAAAGAAAACCAAGTGATTCCATTGTTATTTGTTAATTGCTATGTTAAAACTATAGATAACAGTGGTATGCTTTGTGCTTTCAAATCCACACATACACATGTACAAAAGATGGATTTAACAAGGAATCTGATTTCTTTGGTGTTTACACTTAACATTAAAATCGTTATCCAAGCCAAATATTCGTTAATATCTCAACCCCGAAAGACAGCGTGCAAAAAAAGTGGAGATAAGAAAACAGTTGTTTACAGTTGGAACGAATATAGCATATTAGAAATTCAAGTTCAAAACCATTTAATAGTGAACTGTAATGAGCAGATCGTGGTATCGACAGCGTTCCGAAGAAATACAGTTAAATTTAGCTGCTTACATTAACTGAGAATTGTATTCCTTGAAATCCCCTGGCTGGGCACATTTTGCCGGAACTGGCGAGCGGCCAAATACAATAATTTCAGAGGCGGTTCGATTGATTTAAAATGGAGGGAGCTGATTAAAGGGTTGGCTTCACGGTTCGGCTTTTGTCCCCTAAACCACCATTAAACTGCCGTTTGTCCTTCCGCGGGCTGATTTGGGACCGATTTAAAAAATTAACCGGACACCCGGGCTTCGTTTAATTCCACCTGAGCCGGGGCCCGGCCGTGCCAAAGGCCGAAGGGAAAACAAATTAACGATTCAACAAAGTCTAGAAACCCTCGGAAGTCAAACTGTGCCTCAATGTAAATTCGACCAAGTTTGTCCGTCTGTTCAGACGAATCTCTAATTTATCGAGATTAATTAGCTCTAATTGAAACTGGCCCACATCAAAGAAATGAATTACTCATTTCACCAATTTATAACGATAATTTAACTAATTTCAATTAGCCGAAACTGGACCTATAACATTCTAAATGAAAGTATTCCCTCAGGAAGAGTAAACAAATAATTGTATCGAACTGAAGTAACCATCAGACGAGAGCACTTCGCCAGCATTCTAACTCCTAACAAAAAGTGTTTGTTTTTGTAGCTTCACAACGTCTGTAGTTTTTCAACTCATAAAGCCAAAGTGCTAATTTAACCAAGCAAATAGGGAAATTTCAGTTTTTTTTTCGATCAAGCCACCACTCAGGGGCGATCTTGCACATTCATATCATTAAAAAGCTTAAAAAAAACCTACCACTTGTTTTTTTCCTGCTTAAATTCAGCCTAAAACTACTTTTGAATACTTTAAAATCAGAGCCAACTTTCTATCAGCCGAGTGTCGTACAGGGGTACAACATGGAAGTATCTTAGGACCCATCCTCTAATCGATATATACCGCAGACTTCCTACTCGTCCACAAACGATCCTTAATATATACAGATAATACATCCATCCTTCGCCCTTATTAAGACCCCTGTCATTTCAACAAGGAAACTACATAACCTTTCCCATCCTTTGACCAATGGTTCACGCATCGGAAAATGATAATACTCGTACAAAAATGCGAACATGTCACCTTTCACCCTTCACACTAATCACCTATTCACCCCATCTACTACAAAGGCATCCCTCTCCCAACATCTAATGTAGTCCGCTACCTTGGGCTACATTGACATCACACGGAAACCTTACACGTTACGTAAAACACAAGAGCTCCACAGACAACTTAAACTTCTCAAAATATTCCTGGATAAACGGTCAAAACTGATTCTAAAAAATAAATACAATAAAGGTAAATAAATTTTAAGAAAGGATTGGACGTTTAGCATGGAACTTTGGGGTTAGACAAAACTTCCTAACCTCCAATATACAAGCCCAACAAAAAAAAAAAAATCCTTGGAACCATCGCCAATGCTTCCTTTGTTTGTGATCTTAATATCCAATATGATCTTAAAAAACCCGTTCCCAGAAGACTCACAAACAATTATCCCATCATACAGACCCTCATGTCAAAAACTTTTCATCCCACACCCTTCGAAATAATCCTCCCCGATGGCTGAAGGATCAATGGCCTCACGACCTCCTAAGTGACAGTGAATAACAGTGAGAGTGATTAATGCCGCTTTAGGAATGCATCTTGTAAATTTATTGATAAAAATGTCAGAAACGGCCAATTTTTTGTTCCACTCCCCTCCAAACTTTGCAAAATCGCGAAAATTATGGTTTTCAACCAATGAGGCCGGTTTTACTATCGTTCGATGCTGAAATAAATGCATTATGAATTGTTTCGAGATGTTTTATGGTAGTAGTAGCGGTTTACTTACTATTACACAAATAAGGTAAGAAAACGTGTGTTTTTTTTGTTGATTTTTTAACCCCAGTTCTGAATCGAAGGCTTAAAGGATTTTTTTTCTCAGAGTTCAATTTCCTACAAGATAATTATTCAGAAATCGTGAGATGCGTTCTGGTGTGATGTAGCTTTCAGCAAAACATTTTCTTTATCGTGCCAACGTTTCGATCTTTATTGAGATCATCTTCAGGGCCTGGGATTTACAAACATTGTTAAAGTGCCAGTGAGGTATTGCTGTTTTACGTTTATACATGTTGGATTTTGAAAGGGTGGGGAAGGAAGTAAGGTATAGACACGACACATAGAATCGCACTAATACACAGAAGACAACTCTGATTGAATATTAAAAAAATTGTATTGAATAAATTCACTTTTTTCCAAATCCTACATGCATTTGTTAAATGTAAACAATGTTGGTAAATCCCAGGCCCTGAAGATGATCTCAATAAAGATCGAAACGTTGGCACGATAAAGAAATTTTTTTCTGAAACCTACATCAGACCAGTCCGCATCTTTCTGAATAATTATCGATTAACGGTCACTAATCACCACACATTCCTACACTATCTTGATTTGTGGCCTCTCTAGCACACATTAATAAACAGTAATACGTTTTTCTGTTGTGTTTTTCTGATAATTTTGATTTGTTTTATGCTGTAAAATGATATCAAATTTACTTAAGCCTGACAAATTAGGGTTGAACCAAACCACTTGTTTCCCATTGGTGCCTTGAAAATTTCGTCTAAGACCAAGGGATAACAATTAAGAAACTGACGTAGGAAGGGTTATTTCGTTAATGATGATGACTCAATAGACGCTCTTCACTCTCATCCAAAACTGTACAGTTCAGAAACATGCAGTTAGAATCAACTATATGGAACAAAACTAGACTACTTTCTGAAATTTCTATTCCAGTAAAACCTTGGTTACAGTTTGAAGTAAAAAAACAACCGGGCTTTATTTATCTCAGGAATCCAAGTCTCTGTGGCAGTCTAGGTTAGACATCATCTTAAAATTGTCCTTTCATACGGCATGGTGTCATATTCCTTTTGCCATTTTTCTCTAAATAGCTGGTGATAGTGAGCTGTGATACCCGGCCAGAAATTTGGTTCGTTGGTATTTCAGACAGAGCTACGTCCTTCACTAGTAAATCCACTTTGTTGGTATATTTGTGAATACTACGTCCTTTAACCTAGATGAAGATTCCTTGGAACATTTTTGGATTTTAAGAGCTTTCTAGTACTTTAACCCTTCGAGCAAGATAATGGCATTTATTTTCGTCATTGATATACCTCAGGCATTTCTTATTGGTACTGCTTCTTATGAAAATAAAGATACGATAGGCGGAAGCTTTATTATCATCTTGCGTTGCCCAGTTTCGAAACATGACTCGATGATGTCCAGGCATCTTTTCAACTCTTATTGTTTTGTTAAGTTCCGAGAATAAGGCTAATGGATCAATGTGTGCAGATGCAGATTCAGAGCGAAAATTTCGAAGTCATTTATCTACGGCTATTTCATTTGTTCAAATGTCCAGAGTAGTAGAGGGTACTTTCACCGAAGTGCTTCTGAATTAAAAGCAGGTGGTACGATTTGCAATGACCAAAATAAAACCCGTATAATTTGAACGAATACGTCTTGACCCAAGAGCGCCATCATTATTCACACTGCTTTTAAGACGATTAGCATTTAGTTACCTACCAGGATGGGATATTAAGTTAAGTAATTATTAGCCATAATAATCAAGTCTAGAAGATCGTATAAGAAAACTTTAAAATTGTAAATAGGTATGCGCTCAGCTGAAAGGAAAGATCGATTTTTCAGTGTACACAACGATTAAGTAATGCTCCATGGCCTTGTCTTTCGACACGTACGTCGCGTCCGTGTGGTTCATTATTATCCAAAACTCATAAACGAAGTTGGTGAAAGTCGATGGGCGCGAGGGAACAAAGTTTAATATTATCTTATCAAGCAACATATTTGTAAGCATTTATGAGCTATAGAAAACTTACAACAATGAAATACAGCTAATAAATTTCCTTTCAATAGAACATTATCGTAGTTGCTCCAGTAAAATAGATTTTTATTTTATTTATGCTTTGGTTCTAAGAACGACCAAATGCAAAAGAATATATTGCGGATGATAGTTTCAATTTTTAGTATTTAATTCAAGAAGAAAGGTTGCCAAGTAAAATTGTTTGGGATTTATTATATCCAATGGAAAAAAGCTGACAAATCAACTATCGCTAGTAGATTACTGATTAGTAACTGAAAAGTTTGTAAAACGAATGCTCCATGCAGAGAGCGAGTAGGCATGCAGCCGGATTTAAGAAGGGTTCTCGGACACAAAGAGTTTCAGTATATTAATTTTTTATTGTATGTAACCTGTGTTTTGTATAAGTGAGTGTATTTATTAGAGTGAATGGGGAGGGGCCGATGATGGAATATCATCGCCATTGCTCCTCGAGCTGTGTAGGACAAACAAGATGGCAAATATTTAACAAAATACTCTGGTAAAGGAAGATTTTGGTACATAATCTACTTCATTCCTTTTTTTTTTTTTTCAAGAAATCAATTTCTTTATGATCTAAAATCCGATAGGTTTTCAATTCTCTTATAAAATGTGTGGGGATAAAGTGACCGTTAGTCGATGATTATTCGGAAATCTTGAGATGCGGTCTGGTGTGATGTAAGTTTCAGAAAAAAAAAAAAAAAAACATTTTCTTTACGGTGCCAACGTTCCGATCTTTATTGAGGTCATCTTCAGGGCCTGGGATTTACAAACATTGTTTAAATTTAACAAATACGTTTTGGATGCGGAAAAAAGTGAATTTATACGATGCAAAAAATATGTTTTCTAGTCACTTTGATTGATTAGAAATCCCAGGCACTGAAGATGATAACAATGAAGGTCGGAACGTTGGCACGATAAAGAAAATATTTTTCTGAAACCTACATCACACGATTGCCGAATAATCATTTATACAACTTAAATTCAGTTGTGGGAGAGTGTTGAAATATGAAGGATTTAACATTTTTTTAATTTTTGTTTTCTTTGGAATTCTTTTGGTATTTATTAAAGATCTGGTTCAAGTAAAGTGAGGCGCTCTTTAAACCTGAGCCCACTTGTGCATATATTCAAGTATCTGGTTTTTCGTAATGAATATTTTTTTTAATTTTATATTTTAACCGGATTCTTACTAATTTTTTCTTTCCGACGTTCACATTATAAACTTTAATTTGGACGTAATAAACCCTGACAAATATTGATGAAGGAAATGTTTTCGTTGCAAGGTGTATAGGTGAGGTAATTGAATAAATAAAATAACTAATGCCGCCTAATTATGTCACATTCGCGGATTTATATTTCAGATTTACTCCTCGCTGAACCTCGCTTGGTGACGCCAACACTCAGAAGAATAAAGTGAGTGTGAAATCTGTGAAGTTTAGAGATTCTAAGCTCATACAATGTAACAGAATCTATCTAAGGATCTAAAAGAAATCCACCTTATCTTATCGTAGTCATCGGAGGTTTTAAAATCCTTGTTAGTAGTTGCATTGATTATAGTGAACTCCATTCGAATAGTTAACGCGTTAGAAGGTTTTATTAAAAGAGGGTGATCATAAGGCTAATTGACAATCTAGTACGTCAGGGGTATTGGGTTGCATTTGAAATTCTTGTTATATCGGCCAGACTGGCACTTGCCCAAATCTACTAAGATATCAGAATTCAAAGATTATCCCATTACCACAAAACCGCAACACGGAGCAGAGTTCGACCTTTCTCATGTGACACTTCGATGAGAATAGTTGGACTATATACGAAATCCTAGACTGAGCAAAGAAACCCCCAATAGAAACTAAACTAAAATAACATAAATAAAATAACTAATGCCGACTAATTATGTCACATTTATTGACTATATAATTCAGATGTACTATCTCCCTAGACTCCCGCTTAGTGACGTCAACGCTCTGGAGGGTGAAACCTCCTCTCAAGTTTAGAGACTACGCTGATATAATGTAAAACTTGTACATAATTCTTGGCTTCTATTTAAATTTTACCCCAAGAAACTTAATTTTAATAATTATGCCTATTAATTGAAATTTTTTTAAAAGCCATCTAACCCCCGCTTGGTGGAGTCAACACTCTGGAAAGTGAAACCTCCTCCCAAGTTTTGCGATTAAGCTCATATAATGTAAAACCTGTTCATAATTCTTGATTTCTCATCAAATTTTTACCCCAAAAAACTAAATTTTAATAATTAACGCTAATTAATTTTCAAAAAACAAATTAATCTCCCTGACCCCGCTTGGTGACGTCAACACTCTAAAGAGTGAAACCTCCTCTTAAGTTTAGAGACTACGCTCATATGATGCACAACCTGTTTGTAATTCTTGATTTCTCTTCAAATTTTTACCCAAAAAACTTCATTTTAATAATTAAAGTAATTAATTTTACAAACTTTCCTTTAGGTAGTATTATTTCTATCTGTGTTGTTTATGATTGTACAGACTGGTTTGTAGCAACTTTATGGGTTGCTTTAATTACGAAGTAAGGGGGCTAACAACTTTAATTTCGTGGGGGTCAATAATAAAATGTTTAGTGGTTCGTTAATTTAATTCAGGTACAGACCAATGGCGGCGGCATACGTAAAAATCACAAATCGGCGATAATTCAGGTAGAGGGGGGAGGGTCGTTTCGGCTGGCAATTTTTCTTCAAGTTGGAAATGGCACAGTTTCCGGCTTTTGTAAAACTAGAATAATTTGAGGATTAACAATTCGACTGTAAATCAAGAGAGTGGGGAGGATGTACAAACCGTCCTGAAACAAAAGGTGGCCATGAAATGGAATGACCGGGGCCCGGGGTGGCGGGACGAGAGCGACTGGAAATGCGGAGCCGGCAGAAATTAAACCTCTCGACACAGAGGACTCTGGAGGACGCCCCCGCCTCCTGGTTCGCCCTATTTCACGTGGGAGCCACGTGGAATGTTTTTGTGTCCCCTCTTCGTCCTTTCCGACCCCTTTTTGACCCACACCCAGAGACATAACTCAGACCCCCAACGGAAACAATAATATATCCCAGGTGGGATGGGCTTCCTAACCTCTCCCATTCTTTTCCTCTAAATCACAAACAAATTTTATTCCTCGCGTTCCGAGTGTGGAAAAGGGGCCGACATTCAGATTTACCTAACTAGTAACCGACGATAGGGACCACTCGGCTTTTTGCGTCAAAATCCACTTGTGGTTCGCAACCATGTTTATGATCCTTACTTTTCGGATAGTATTTATATAAAATCTTACTTTTTATGTTAATCAATCAAATATGTGTACATTTGACTTTTTTTCGCAAACATCACTTCATTTATTACTGATAAATTAATGACTATATATTTCTTCTTTTTTGAGTTTTTACTCGCTCCCGGAAAAACTCATAACTCATAAGAGTCCCGGGTTCGAATCTCAGCCCGAAATGTTAATAACTGAATTTAAACAGTCTTATATAATACGGTGCCAAATCTGCCTCACTGCAGCATAAAACATAATCGAGTATGCAATTAATAACAGATAGCAACCTCGTTGGGCAGATCAGAAGCAAAGCTGGATTTAAAATAAAAGTTACTGCCATTTTACAGCTAGATGTTATGTTACATCTGTTACCACCAAGCGATTCCTAGCTAAAATTAGCTTAGGAATCGTGTAAGAGAATTTTTTGCGATGCTAATCGTTTTTGAAATCAACTGGAAGGGCAATCTCGATGTTACAAAAAGCATACCCCCTCACGCGTCTTCAGTCGGGCATAACTTCAAAATGGTCGGTCCTACCAAAATTTTCCTTTCAGTAAAAGTCGCTTAAAACAAGCTCTAAAATCGAATAGTATAATAAAACTATGGGATTCTCATCTAAAGTAACAAAATTAATGACATTTCCAGGTAGATGAGAAAATTATGTTACGTCGATTACCACCATCGATTCCTAGCCAAAATTAGCTTAGAGCTCGTACAAGACCATTTTTGCGATGCTAATCGTTTTCGAAATAAAACTGGGAGGGCCTTCTTGTTACAGAAAGCATACCCCTCAAGAGTCTTCAGTCGAGCATAACTCTCAAACGGTCGATCCAATGAAAATTGCCCTTTAAGTACAAGTGGTAAAAAATAAACTCTAGAATCGAAGTGTACGATAAAAATATGAGATTCTTATTTAAAATAAAAAAGTTAGTCTGATTTCAAAACTATATTAAGAAGTTACGTTAAACCTATTACCACCAGGCTATTCCTAGCGAAAATAAATTCTGTTTTTATAAAAGATTACTTATTGCAAAAATTAATCGTTTTCTATATAAAAATGGTGGGCCATATCTTATTATAGAAAGCATCCTCCCTCGTTTGCTCCATCGGGCATAACTCAGAAATCGGGGATCCTATTAAAATTGTCCTTTCGGTACAAGTGGCCTAAAATAAGCTCTAGAATCGAATTGTGCAATAAAAATTTTGGATCATCATTTAAAATAACAGGCTTAGTTTTCTTTTCTTAGTTAGATGAGAAAGTTATGTTAAATCTGTTACTACGATAAGATTCCTACCGCAAATTAACTTGGGGCTTGAATAAAACCATTTTTTGGTTAAGTTAATCCTTTCCGAAATACATGAGTGGAGTAAAATAGACGTTTATAAACCTGAATATACAGGGTGGCCCCAATCGTTTCAGCCACACTTTCAGATCTTAAAAAGAAATTGAATGCTGAGTAAAAAATGCTCTATGAACCTGTGTCCACAAACCTTTCAGTTCCGAGCAACAGGCAAAAAACCATGAAAAACCAAGTTTTTTTACGTATTCGTGAAATTGTTAGTGAACTGTTAACCTGACTGTAAAACAGCTATAAACAACATTTGTAGAGGATTAATTTCTGCGTCGAATGAGATTAAAACCGGCCAGAACGGCCGAAAACTTCATTTTTGGCGATTTTTCGAAGTTAGGGGTACACAAAATTCACCATTCTGACAATTTTTATCGAAAATTCACAACTTGACCACTCTATCAAAAAATTCTCCGTTACAAACTTCGTTTGTTGCTGATCGAATTCTCCTTCACATTAGAATGAGACCAACCCCAGTCCGATTCATGAAACAATAGAATTTCGTCTAATTTACGGCTTTTCACTCAAATCGAATGTTACTGTTTTCTGATGCTAAATGAAATAATGTATGAAAAATCTGAACGGTTCACTTAACAATTTTAGATAGTACAAGTTTACGAATCTATTAATGACCATTACATTTCATTTGTTGTAAAAAAACCATTATAATACCTTGAGGGAAATAAAGCGGTAATTTTCTGCATTGCCAGTGCGATAGTCAGCGGTGTTTGGAGTTTTGTAACGGACAATTTTTTGATAGGGTGTTCAAATTGTGAATTTTCGATAAAAATGTCAGAAATTGTGAATTTTGTGTACCCTTTTATCTCATAATTTGGAAAAATCGCCAAAAATGAAATTTTCCCGTGACCAGGCTGGTTTAACTCTCATTCGACGCAGAAATGAATCCTCTACAGATGTTGTTTCGAGCTGTTTTACATTCAGGCTAAGGGTTTACGAACAATTTCACCTATAAGGTCAAAAAACTTGGTTTTTCATGGTTTTTTGCTTGTAGCCAGGAGCTGAAGTATTTGCGGACCTAGGTTCAATTTTTCCTATAAGATCTGGAAGTGTGGCTGAATCGGTTAAGGCCACCCTGACAATACATATTACAAAACAATTTTTAATTAGTTATTCCTTCTTTCTTAATAAAATAACGGATAAAATGAGAAATCCAGACAGCATCTCGCGATCTCCGAATAATCCGATTAGGAATCACTAACCACCATACATTTCTTAATGAAATTCCTATTTCCCGACTCACATAAAATCTTCCTTTAAATTCTCTTCAATGAAAAAACTATTTTTTATAAATAATAAGCAAATACTTAATTTGGACGATTTGTGTTTGTGTAGGACTGTACTCAGCCATCTCACTGTAACGCAAACTCACACCCTCATGAACCTACCACTTCCAATATCACTCGTCTGTAAAACAATCCCAACACCTCAATTCCTCAACCGGCCCTCAGATAAACGTCTTCAAAGTGTTGGAACGGCTTATGTCAGACGGTGATCGTCTTTAGACATTAAACCCAAGTGACGTCTTCGCTCTAACGCTCGCCCCTCCTCGAGTCCGATGAACATTGTAAGATTTAATTGCAATCAAGAGGAGAAATCGATTTGCCAAACTTGACTCCCCCCCCCCAGTTCCTAATGCAGTAATTCAACTTACGATTAAATCCGAATTACGGCGCATCTTCTACATGACGTACCTGAAACAAAAACGTTTTCAATCACAATAGCGTCAATAAATCGACTTAATTAAATACACAATGGGAAAATTACACAATATATTATACAAAAATCATTAATGTATTTATCTGTTAGTATTCTATGTTAAATAAAATTTTTAACTTTTTTGTAACTTTAATTCAATTTGAACGACAAATTCCAAGGATTATAATAACCTGCTCAAAAATGAACAAATGAAATCAGTTTTGTAGTATTTTACTTTCCCTAGGATTTTTATTTTATTTTTTATTATAAATTGCATAAATATTATTGTGTTTTACTGAAGAGAATTTAATTAGGGATGTTGAAAAATAAAGAAATAAAAATTTTTAATTACATAATTTTGTTTATAGGAAACAATTATTTTTTAAAACAATACCGTGTAGAATGTTATTTAAAAGCTCTGTGCACTTGCTAGGCAAGTTGTTAATAAAGTTGTCATTAAGTTCATAAGAAATTTTACTCGGCAGTTGTTGCAAAGTCAACTGGCTGCGGATGGCGATCGAAAAGCCTTCTCTGCAACGCATCCAGGCGTGCTCAATAGGATTGAGGTTTGGAGGCGATGGGTGAAGGGGCAGATGGGAAGTCTCAAGTTTTCTAAACATCCATGAACACTTCCTGTAAAGCAGTACTAATGGGAGATTGACTTTTGTGTACTTACCTAGAAATCGGGGAGATGGGAAATGCCACAAGAGTTAAACAGGATTTCTGGGTAACTCATATGACACGGAAATCTTTAAGCATACCTCTATAAATTCAAAACGTTACACAGCCCCATTTGTCCTAGTGCGTAGGGGAAGAAAGTGCCCAACGTAGGATTTTTAACTGTTAATTATTACAAATAATTGAGAGGAAAATTTTCAAGATATTGTAGGAATCTATAAATATTCCGTAGATGCCGTCTGGTGTGATGTAGGTATCAGAAAAACATTTTCTTTATCGTGCCACGTTTCGAACTTTATTGAGATCATCTTCAGGGCTCACAGTGTAATAGTGCCATTCTTGCGTGTCGTGTCTGGCACTCTCATCATGACTCAAATGTGCACAGGGTTAATTTAAGGACTAATTATTAATTTTGTATTATCCACGCCTTGTTTTAGATTAGTTGGTTTAGTTGCGAGCCAAAATTTTAACAGGTAATTCTTATTCTTTGTTAATTCCTGCTTTAATAGTTAGTAATCATTTTTTGTTAAAGTCTGTTCATATTCAGATAAAACTGACACAATTCAAACTTAATTTAAGATTATCCGGCCCGGAGGACCAGAACCTTGAGTTGGGGGACTTTCCAAACAACTGGAAAGACAAATCTATTAATAAAGAACGACAATACATGACTCAATAAATTGAATAATATTTATAACGGAATTCTGAGATGAATAAATATTTATTTATTGTTAATCAAACAGAAAAAAAATAAACCAAAAAGATTATTCCAAATGGTGAAATGTATAATAGATTCCGTAACTAGATTAGAAGGAAGAATGATAAACCTGACTGATATCACAGGAAGGTTAACTCTTTCGCGAAATTACGTCTAGTCAAGGTTTCTATTTACTACAAATAATATTTTTTTAACACGTTTCTTCATTTAAGCGACACTATCAATACGACACACAACAATAACATATCTACACAGAATACAAACACTTTGAACCCTGAAGATGATCTCAATAAAGATCGAAACGTTGGCACTATAAAGAAAATGTTTTTCTGAAACCTACATCACACCAGACCGTATCTCACGATTTCCAAATAATTATCGATTAAAGGTCGATCACTACGGATTTTTAACTGTGTTCTCTTAGAACCTGCGATAGAACCAACTAGGTGCCTATTTTTTTTATTTATAGCGATAAATTGTAAGATAGGTACACAATAGACTAATTAATAAGGTAGGTTAATAATGTTTTTGTTAGATTTTTAAAATTCGGCCTGGTTAATCCTTATTTGTAGGTAGTATAATCAATATTTAAATATGTAATTATGTAAGTAGTAACCAGCAAGGTTAATAACCGACTTTTAGAATAGAAACAAATAATCAGCAAGAAATAAAAGAATTACCCTTACGCTCCAAGGGCCTCCTCCTCCTCTCCTCACCGGGCGAGACAGAAGAAAGGCGTTAAGTTAACGTTAATTACCAGGACCCAAAATTAGAAATAAAACTTGATTAGAGGTACGCCGGTATGGGGGGGTGTCCCTACGGTGGGGAAGAGGAGGGAATATAGTAAAAGAACACTTCCTCTATAAGGTCTGGCATTGTCATCCAAAAATCAAAAATCCTGGCCAATGAGATCGCTGGTTTGAGGATGTAATCCTCGGTAATTTCTTGAACACAACCGCACTCCTGTTGAGTTCAGTGAGGTTGCCTTCAATAATAAAAAGTCTAGTTTGTACATCCCAGCCCAAACTGCACTGAAGGAAGATGGAACTGGAGAAACGCATCCCCTGTTCTTGATGGACTCTTCAGCGCCTTCTAACTCTAGACAGAAACGCGATCATTTTTTCATTATTGTTTTTGACAGAAGGGAAAGCGGATATTGCTACTACCTACGGTAATTTTATCCTTCACGCTGGCGGAGCTGATAGAATTATATAAATTTTATTCGCCTGAGTGTCAAAAGGTGAAAAGGAAGAAAGCCCCGTTGTGGTATGTGCTCCTGTAAGACCGCCGGGTGTGACTGGTAAGGTATAACCTATCCTATTAGGGGCACAGCAATTACCAGTTCGGAGACCCAACCAGATTTTATGACTAATAAGGAATAAAAGATTATTATTGTTTATTACCGATCTCGTAGTCCGATTATTGGGACTTAACATAGGCGACTTTGTGTTAAGTTAAAATCACGGATACGGATTGACAATAGATGGTAACGTCGAAAAAAAATTCCTTTGAGAAAATTAGATTTCTCTATAAAATGCTTTCTGAGAATTCTCAGAAACTACATATATTGTATCAGTAAAGGTTATCATAGTGAGGGTTAAAAATTCAAATGATTATTTTTTCAATCTGAAGTCACCATATTAGTCATATAGATAGATAAGGAAAAACGCTGACAAAAAGATTTGATATTGGTACGAACCAGCGGTGGAGAAACTCAACAAAATATTGATTTTAGCATGGCTTGTCGAATCGAATGATGATGATTAATAAAATTTAATTATTGATTTTTTCTTTTTCGTACAAACGATATGGATTATGTAATGAGATAGAATATTATTTATCGATTGCATACACTCTGAGGGGTGGCAGCAACCATTGTTGCTCTCCCAGCTTTCTGAACAGTTATGCAATATTCGTAACGAGGTCCCAGAGCCATTTCCCCTTCAGTCGCCTTCGGCGGTGATGATGGTTTTCCATGGAAGGTTGACAATTTATTTGGGATTGGGTTTTTAACGAATGCTATTTGGAGGTCATCGTGAAAGGGCGTGTTGGAGATGTAGTATGAAGTATTGACTACGCTACTGCGGCTTGCAAGGACCGTATTCTTTGGATGTTGGAAGATTTCGCCCAGAGTTCTGATTCCTATGTCCACGATTAAAACGACAGGTATTAAATCGCTGCAAATCTAGCAAATTGTAATTCTAACACCAATCTGGAAACTGAGGGACGACGTTCAATCTTCCAACATCCAATGAATACATGATCCTTCCAATCCGAAGTCTTAAGAACCATAATCGACGATCCTTACTACGAGCTTCATAATAGCCATAGATAGAAATAATAATCCCCAATCTTTATCTAATACCAACCATCTCATAATCCTACCAGACGATTCGATTTGAAAATGACCTCGCAACCGACATAACGAGGATCAATCCTCGCGTATAGTTTGGAGAGCAACGATGATATTGAACTCCCCACCCGACACCTGATCTATTCTCTGGCATAGGAACTCATCCTATAAACGAATATCTCAGAAACAAGGACGGAACAATGGAATTCACACATCAAAGAATTTTCTAACCAATTTTGGCAAGAAAGAAATCAAAGAGTGTGTCAAAGGAAGCAGGAACAGACTGCCAATCCCAAAAGGACAGTGCAGATTAAATGGACACTTACAGAAGATTGGATCAATCCCAGAAGGCACATGTAGATTCTGCAAGGAGGCAGAAGAGACACCAACACATTTACTAACAGGCGACGGAGCTACATTAGCCCGCAGTAGGAAATGTTTTGGGATGTAAAATGTAGCCATAGAAGAGCTTCAACCACTGAAACCGAGCCTATTGATCACATTTCTAGATGAAATAGGAAGCACCGATATGCTTTAGGCAGAGAATGGGGGATGCAATAGCTCTTAAAGGGCGGAGTAAACCCTGAAAAATTACATCTACATCTACATGATCTAAGCCATTTGTAAATTCAATTTATTACAGTCTGAAAAAATATATTAGTTCAAAAGGTAGGTACGTAAATAAAACATGTTTGTTTGAGTTAAATTGCACTACAGTAGAATTACAGATACGTTAGGAAGAAATGAAATAGAAAAAGCAAAATGTCTTAGGAACAGTTAAAACACATTAGTTCTAGAAACACTCCATGTTTTTTCACGGTCAGACAATGGCAGACAAAGTGTCTTCCCTTAGCATAAATCTTCCGAAACAATACCAAGGATTTAATAACAGCAGCCCCTTTGATTTTGTAATTTAAAAAACGTCCATTTAGCCGGGAGGGTAATGGGAAGAGAGCTTAGCGACAAGCCGGAGGCGGAGATGTTTAACATCCGCCTTGGGATGCATTTAACGGCTCCGTTATTCTTTTACGAGCCGGATCAGATGTTGCCAAGCACCTAACTCGCACATCGAATCGCTTCAAAGTAGAGACTCGTAAAAATTTCAATTCCGCATTACCCACACAATGCCTTCACGGAGCTTAATCTTTCTACACTTAGATGCCAATGGAATGCCAGATGGCGGACACTAAACGCACTGTTTGGGATGCATTCTTTCTATCATTGGCATGACCTAACTTTGAGCAGTTGTAATTTTATATAAGAACTTAATCATTTGACATGTTCTCTATTTCTTTCTCTTTCTCTCACTTCATTTACCAGCTTACGTACTTGTCTACCTACCTATCAATCTATGAATCCATCTACCTATCTCCAGTCCAATTGCGCATCTCTCTCTCTATTAAGTTACTTTTCAACGTCCGTGAAAAATATATTACAATAGTTTCTGCTCAAGTTAGCTGGCCAAATCCAATTTAAAAAAAAAAAGTCGTGGTAACTGCAGCCAAACTGTACGACCGACTTTTTATTGTTCTTCCGCTGCATAACGAATCAACAGAGAAATAATTGGTACTCTACGTTTTCGAATTTATTTTGTAGTTTTACCAAAACATTAGCTGAATTTCCTGACGTTTTATATTTTTCAATTAATTAATATTTATGAACATGTTGTAGGCGCCAACCCCAAAAAGTACAACAGACTGCAAAAAATCTAAGTATGTAAAGAAAGAAATAGAAATTCCTCATGACCTGTGCACTTCCTCGGGGTGCGGCAACAAGCAAATATCCCCTGGTCCTATATCTCACGGCCATCAATATTTTTAATTGTGTAAATATCTTTGTACCTTCATCTCTGTGATTGTTGAACGAATGTATTTATTTGCGTGAATGGATTATATAAATTACTCCGCAGAATATCGAGTAACATTTGATAGTGTGATTGTAATTTATGAGTATGAACGGAAAATGGTGTTGTTTTCCACTCATCTGTCTGCGA
The DNA here is from genome assembly GCA_039619505.1 of Cimex hemipterus. Lineage (NCBI taxonomy): Eukaryota > Metazoa > Arthropoda > Insecta > Hemiptera > Cimicidae > Cimex > Cimex hemipterus. The sequence continues at coordinate 17,546,933 of CM077112.1, forward strand.
CTGTATAGTGCTGTATAGACTTGGCGACATGGTTCGGTACAGATGTCTCTTTCTACGCTTACGTCACTCACATTTCTCATGCAGCGGGGGTTTAGCAGTTTCGCTGAACTGCTTTTTTGTTGCGATATAAGCAGTTTACAAAATTTCAAATCTTTACTCTATCCTGCCATAATAACATGACATAACTCGTTATGTCATTCCTATGATCATAAGGAACGCGGCTATAAAAATCGATCAAAATTGGTTTAATCGATTTGCAGATTATCTCTTAGTAGTATTAGTACAGAGTAGTATGAATGGAGGGGCTTATCCCCAATTATACCGAGGAATATAGAGTACTCCGGAGCAGAGTGAATGCTAACCAGACTATTATGTTTTTGTGGATGTGTTTGTTGTGTTATTTTATCCTCAATTAACGAGGCCCTGTGGTACAGACAAGGTAGCAATAGGATAAAAAAAGATCTTTCAACATTATAAAATTGGCTGGAGAAACATTAACTAGAAGAATTAAATTCGCAAAAAAAATTTAAAAAAAATAAAAAAAAAACAGGAAAAGAATTGAGGGCAATTCATTCTATGAAATTAGGTTAAAAAAAACGATAACATAGTCAAAACCTTTGACATGATACCGTAGCAGTTTTATTCGTAAAGCCGCCAATTGATTTGACAGCTTCTTTCCCTGTAATTGATTGGGGAAAATGTCGCTTGAAATTGCATCGTCAATTGTAGGTTTATAGCGAGGCGAGCCGGAAGTTGGCAGGTAGACAGAGTGCGCGTGTAAACGTCATAGTACGCTATGTCAAGTCTCGTCATCAATCAGTGTGAGACCGTGTACGAGGGAACCGGGTGTTCCATCAATCGGTCACCCGGCAACAATCGGACCCGTCTTGCTACACGTAGAAATCGACGTTGTAACCCGACCGATCCCACAAACATCTATTTTGGCGTTGCCATTACTACAACGAAGTCTCGAACGTGACGCCTGAATGTTTATCTTTCTGCTGATATTTAGTTAGCCTTGGCTGATTATCAGTCATTTCCCGGATTTTAGCTAGACTTGTATGAAAATGAAACTATTTAAATCTCTTTGCAATATTGATAAAAACATTGCGACATAATGCCATAAACTACTTGGTTACAATTCAATAAAAGTGTGATCGCAATGGTGGGCAAAGGGTCAAATTACAATGATCGAGGAAAATTTCATTTCTTGCTTTAACGTGTTCAAAATTTGGAAGTGGAGTGTACTGTTCGGAAGAAGAAATTTTAAAATAGTTACCTCCTCCGGCCGTGAAGATTCAAAAATAAAAATTACTGCTTTTTTTTGTTATGTACCGATTCAAGAACAATAGATTACTCAGGTCGAAATGTTGAAGGCCTTGTGGCCACACTTTTATACCCTATGCTATGTACCGATTCGCTCCGGTGCGGTCTAAAAGCTTAGGAGAAGAGCCTCAGACGGCTCTCCAATAAATAAGCTAAAAGAACAGAGAAAATGGATAGACCCACTTCGGGAGACAGCCGTGTTGGCATGGCCGACACATGGACATAGCGGTAAACCAAGAAGCACATGCAACAAAGGAAGCCATCTGAAAACCATACTTCTTCCCAACCTGCAAGCATTCTGATTAAAACTATGAATTTCAAATACAATAAAACGTGAATGGATAAACGAATTGCAAAACAATTACGACGATCCTGATCACGTTGACTGGGTCAAAAAGGCAAAAGGCACATGTCATTCAAGAATAACTGACGGGCATCTTCCGGAATAAAACAACATTCGAACACATTTTCAACAGTAGAAAGCTTGACTGGATAAGGAAAAGTAATTTATTAGCAGGAATGGGCTGATGATTGTGACATCCCGAGGACGAATACTCTGAGGGACCCGGTCAGACTTTTAGGTCCGCATGGAGTATCGTGTTTGTGTCAATTATTGGATCCAAAGTAATTTATTAGCGTGGTTTAACTCCGTTCCAAGGAATATTGAATAATGTTGGTTGATTGTGTGACGTCTAGAGAGTAAAAATAACGAGAAATTTAGAAACCCCGAGGGATGTCGAATACTCTAGGAGGAGTGAACGTGACCAGGCAGTTTTTATAGGGTAGTGATGTATTGCACGTATTGTATGTTTTGATTCTATTCTGTATTTGACAATCTTAGGAACAAACGAGAGGCTAGCATTTTAGGATATCGACGTGGTATACACTTAAAAGCAGAGAGACCAGATCGATACGTTCAAATGACTGCAGTTTAAAACAAAATACGCGAGCAAGGACAGAAGAAGGACGACACGCAGAGAACCCAAGACCTCGGTTGTTTGTCTGCCCATAAACGTCTCCTAAATTGCATGCATACATTAAAAAATACCCCCCACCAAAACTTGGCGTACTTCTTTTCTTAAAAGCATCATTTAATTAATAAAAAGGTATAAACATTTAAATAACACGGAAAAATTCTATTTTTGAAGTAAAATCATTGCATCACACATCAAACATAATAATTTACTTAAAGCAATAATGATCACTGCATGAAACAATGTTATTTTACCTGTTTTAAATTAATACACTATTTTTTCATTTTCTATTTTATACGTACGCATAAATTTGAATTATAAAGGCATGTTATCTTGATTAAACTTTTTCCTCTCCTACCTGTCCCGTTTTATCATTTGAAAACTTTAGAACAGCATTGTTATTTCAAATTACATGTATTATTAGCGGAGTACTGCAGTGCACTGCACCCTACTTTAAGGCTTTGGCTAGGGGAGATCTGTTGCAGACTGCGTACAACGGGTAGCATTACGACAGCAACGGGGGATTAGGGTTTACGTGTCTCTCGGCTCCTCTTCGAGCACGCCGGATCACACAGGCAGCCTTGTTTCAGGGATTCCATAAATATTAAACCCACGGATTCGAGGAAAATTAATATCACACTTTTGCCCTCAAATATGGCATAATAGATTTTCTTACTATAGATCTAAAAATTATTACATATTTAAAGTAATTGAATAATAGTTGTGTCTGTATGATGGAAGAAGAAGAACAAACACCGGACCTTTTTATGTTCAAATATCACTAATTTAAGAAAAAAAGTATTGATTATTCTTTCAGTTAATTAATCTTTTTATGTAAGGTGTCGCTTGTGATGAAAAAGTTAGTGTCACGTGCTGGATTCGAACCCACGACACCACTGCTCCAACCGCTTGAGCTATCGTGACTTCGAACCATTCGGACATCAACTATCTGTTTCATTTCATAAAGATTAATTAACTGAAAGAAGTAATAAGCAAAACTAACAAAAAAACTCTTCGCTAACAGCTCCCTGGGCAACTTGATCGCCGAGAATCGAATCCTGATTACATTTGACGACATTTGAAAAATGGATGAAAGGAGGGAAAATTCGAAAGGCTGTAGGTTGAGATGGGAAGTGAGTGTACGACTGGATCCACGTCGCAATTAGAGCAGGGCATATTGAGCCGAAGGTCGAATCTCGCTCGTGACACTAGCTTTTTCATTTCAACCAAAACCTTACATAAATAGATTTTTTTCCGCGGGTTCGTAACAGCAGAACCCTCAGGGGGCTGGTGTTTTTGAAAAAAAAAATTAACATTTAACATGTAAACATTTGGAAGTATTCGAACCCGGGACCTTTACCTTTCAATGATGAGCGCGTAAACCGTTGCGGCCAACGACAGATTAATTAATAATCGAGTGCTTAACGTCCAATTTTCTTATGGGTGACGTGGATGAGGATTCGAACAATTTTACGTTTACTTGTTATGATCAATAAAAACACCATCACGGCGCCCGTAGCTACGCTGGGTTTCGAACCCAGAACCAGTCGGTGGCAAATATGAATCGGAAGTGCTAACCACTCAGCCACCAAGGCACAAATATAAAATTCTTCGAAGGAATAGAAAGAAACAACCGCGCAACCTTTTTACATTCAACAATCACACAAACTTAGGAAAAATTACTTTTGACAATCACAAAAAAAATAAATAAATAACATCTCAAACGCATACACTAAATACACCCATCGGGACAGAAATATTCTAGCTAACTGACTTTTCAACAAATTAGGCATGAAACCCGCACTGAAAACCATAGACGCAATAAAAAAGATTATTGAGACAAAACATCAACAAGACAGATAAGAGGTAGTTTAGAAAAACACCTTTTTCATTGTTTTTCATACGTTTCGACCTTTTTGGGGGGCATCTTCAGGGCATGGGTAAATTCCGAACGTACGTTGATTGGAAAAATATACAATTTAAGGTGAAATTTTGAACCAAGTATTTCTTATTCAAATAAAGTGTGATGCTATTCTTGGGGTGTCATTATTGAGTATGCCAGCTGAAATACTTGGTTCAACATTTATATTTACATCTTAAATTGTATTTCTACCAATCAACATATGTTTTATAATTTACCTAGGATCTGAAGATGATCCGAATAAAGGTCGAAACATCCGGAAACAAAGAAAAACATTTTTCTCTAAACAAGCTCATTCTTCACCGCTCCTCACTTCAACCTATTATGAAATAACAGGTAACTGAGAAAATCGTTAATATTAAATTGGTATGAAATTACTAACAACCCTTCAAGTACGGGTACTTAGTACGGAAAGAAGAAAAGATTGTGGCTGGCAAACTTTCACGAAAAAGTGCTTGTTGTTTTTAAAATTAGAAAAAAGGAATTTGTTTAAACAATGAAAACAATAACAAGTGGCTTAAAATGTTTCTCTCGGCCAAAGAAAAATTAAGGGAAAATTTTAACACGAAAGCTTACAACAGACATTTCGTTAGGAAGGTTGAAAGTCCTTAAAAGACTTGTCTTTTATCTTGTGAAATATGCGGAATAATTTAATTTCGACCCTCTCTCGGAAAAACGTTGCGATACGGTCGCGGAACGGAAGACGTCCCGCCTTGTAATGGTTGTCCTCGGCATACTCGAAAGCTTTACCGTCGTGCTCGGCTCGCAACTATTTAAAATGTTTGCTCGGCTTGACTTCAATGCCATTTTTGAACTTTGCCCTTTGCCCTTTCCTACGCAAACATTCCCCCGGGGCGTTTTAATTCACTGAACGAAGCTACATCTTGACTTACAAAAGAGGATTTGACAATCAGATGTAGGCGCAAAGTCAATAAATTGTTTTCAGCATTACATAAATAATTTAACATCCAGCATATATAAAATCGCATATAACGGCAGACTTAAAATACCATGTGGTTTAAAGTGTTGCAAATCATTCATATTATATTTCTATTAGCAAAATATGAAGACATAAATGATATTTGCGAATAATTTTCTATGTGTTCGATGACCAGAATACTCAAATATTAACTCGCACATTAAAAAATTAAATCAGGGTGTTACAGAGTCAAGCGTCAATACTGCCATGGTGGATTGGCTAAATAAAACGTAGTGCAACCACAACAAGGTTTCACTATTGAAACAGTCCTGAGTTTTTAACTTTTTATGAATTTAGGCTTTAATCAAGGTTTTTAACGTAAAATCGTAATTTCTCAACTTTAGTGCGATTAAAATCCAACTCTGACCTTTATTTCCCAAACTATATTCAATTGTCCAATTGATTTCCGTTGAAAAATTTGCGCTTCCTAATACACAGTAGCCGTTTCACATAACAAATGGCAAAACCCATGGTTTTTTAAAATTTGTTTTGTGGAAATACTCAATTGTGGCACGTACAATAATTTTTCATTAAATCGAAGATTTCACCAAAGTTGCTTTCATTTATAAGGATTCAAGAACATATTCGCTTTTTCCTTTTTTTTTAAAGAGCTTTTCTTACAGAAATCTCTTTTTCAACATTTATTAAGTTTTGTGTCCGTTTAACCGGATAAATTCGATTTCAATTAATTAAGGTTTTGCTTGAGATAAAAAGTCAGTGTCACAATCGGGATTCCAACCCACTCGGACACTAACCTCCCTTTTCTCAACCCCACTTTTTGAATTTCCCTCCTTTTTGCCATTTTTCAAATATCGTGTAACCTATTTGATTCTCGGCGACAAATGAATTGGAAGAATTTAGTGAAATATATTTCATTTTGCTTGTTACATTTATTAGGTTTCGTGGTCCGCTAGACCAAATAAATTCGTTTTCAATTAATTAAGGTTTTGGTTGAAATAAAAACCTTGGAAAAGTTGGCAAAAATCAGGTACAATTCAAAATGTTGGGTAGGTTTAGAAAAACATATTCCTTTATCGTCCCAACGTTTCCATCTTCATTGAGCTCATCTTCAGGGCTCAAGTGCCTCAAAGTGCTTGATTTCTGTGTATGTGCAGTATGATGCATGCGAAGGGTCGACAGCATCTCGCTTGTAGTAATACTACTACTAATACTACATGAAATTACTAATACTACTAATATACTTGAAAAATGCCAAAAGGACGGAAAATTCGAAACGGTGGGTTGAGATGAGAAGTAAGTGTCTGAGCTGGTCTAAGTCACGATAGCTCAAGTGATAGCGCAGTCGCGTATCTAGCGTATCATCGTGGGTTCGAATCCCGCTTGTGACACTGACTTTTATCTCAACCAAAACCTCCTTTGAAAAAAGTTATGTCGTACCCAAGGAGAGCGGCAACAACATCAAACACGTCATATTTTTAATGAAAACCTTTATTAGTTGCTAATAAAACTTGAATAAATTCTTCGGTGTTTAAACATAACCTTGTCACACTAGTGCATTGGTAACGTAATCAAATATTCTTCCGAGCGTAAATGCACGGAAACCTAACGGTTCCCCTTTTAGAATAGCATAGGAATGCCACAGGGATTCATTCTGAGCCCTTTGCTTTTTACACTCTTCTTCAATGTTTAAATTAAAATTATGCCAATTAGCAATTTACGCAAACGACATCGCGCTACTTACCCCTTCTCAAGTACAATTTCAAAGAGATTAAAGGAATGAATTAATAAACTCGCTGTCAGAGGTGGAAGTAAAACTTAACATAACCAAATTTGAAGCAATTGTGTTCGCAAAAAGTCACCCCATAGAAAACGAAACCATTAAGATAAACGGGCAACCAACCCTTGGTCCGATAAGGTAACCTACCTTTAACCTTAATAACTTATTTACGGCCCTAACATTACGAATAGAATTTCTTAAGGTAAACTATCAGGCTTTTCTTTCCTTTCTCAAAATGTCCCTGGAATGTCAAGGGTGTCATTTATAATACACTAGTTAAACCACTGTTAATGTATACTAACAACAATCCAAAACAAGTTACTAAGGTGACCTCTCTTCACGAAGGACAGCTGCGTAACCAACGAAAATCTCTGGGGACGAAACAATGAAAATTAACACCATAACATGTTACGACACGATGGCCTTAAACGAAAACTCCCTACGCAGATCAATAAGCAAAGATGACACGGAGAAACTACGGAGACAAATGTTCCAAGCAATAGTTCCCAATTTGTCGAACTAACTGATTACCTCTTAGCTCACACCGTTCATTGAAATTCTTTGCGGGTATAGAAAGGAGAAGAAAACTTGTTGTAATTTATAGCGAGGCTATGTCCATTTGGATGTCAAACCCCATGAGAGACAAACATGCAAGAGCATTGGTCTGACTAATTTACAGAGAAGTTTGTCAACTGGAGACAGTTTAGAGTTCCTGCACAATAAGGGAAACAAGACGCGAATTGCAGCTTTGCCTTTGTTCGCTTTATTCAGTGCATGGGCGACTAAAATTACTTTACTGTCAAGTCCACTCCAAGGTGCTTAACAGTAGCAAACCAAGGTATTAACCGAGGAGCTTCCAACTTCATATCGGACACATGCGAGCTTTAAACCAAAAGTAATTACGCGTGAGTCAACCTCGCATGGCCTATCCTTAAGCGGGTGAGAATGAGTCTTCTACGAGCCCTCCCAGGGGTACATATCGAACTCTTGATACGTGACGGCTTGTCTGCCCATCCGTCTACTGTCACATTCATTTAATTAAGTTATTTATTGCATTTCTAGCGTAATCTATTTCAATTCTCAATAGCAAAGGTTTTATTGTTATTTATCTTCTGTACGATGAGAACTAATCAAGTTCCAGTACACTAAATTTAATATTATTTTCGTTTTCGCCAAGCATTTTTTGTTATTTATTACCGGGGTATTTCAAACGCGAGGTTATTCGAACCCCAGAGTGCTGGAGCTTAAAAAAAGACCCATTTGTCAGCATGTTGGACGGGACCCGCCGTGTCAACGACAACCGTACCAAGCCCTTTATGCTCAGTGTTCCAATACAAAAATTTAAAAGAAAATATTATCACTTTTGCTTAATAATTCTGTTGTTCTGACAATGTTAAAATATTCATGTTGATACATATAAACAATTCACCATATCGAAAATTTCTACGTAATTTTTTAACTAGACATCTTGCAACCTTGATATACAGCCCAATCGGTAAACTGGAAGAATAAATGTACCTACTATTTATCTGTTAATGAATACAAAAATAAAAGCTAGCAACTATTCCATAAATATTTATAACATTATATAAACATATATTACGTTACAAACATCAATCTTTATAAATTTAAATGAAATGCGATACACATTAATAATAACAATAACACAAATCAAGATATAACGCCCGAAAATATTTTCTGATTAATCATTTGACTTACCGAATGATTTTAATACAAAATATTATATTAGCTCAATTGATTTATTCTTATTAAAATTTAGTCTTAGTAATTTTAAAAAGTTGGCGGGAAAGCCTGTGAGGTGGTTAGTATGATTGGCACCAGTAAATCAGTGTTGGCAATACAAGGGGAAAACCAGAGCAGAGCCAAACTGTATTTACCCTGAATTCACAGTATTTCCTACTACCTTTAAATAAAATTGCTAAAGTTGGCATTATTCTGAAGAAATTTTGGTCAGGAAATGGTTCAATTATAAACTGAGCATGAAAAAATTTAAGTGTGGCAAATATAACAATCGATACGAGAAGTAGGTCTGTGGTGAAGAGCCATGGAGGTAATACAACATTTCAAAATGGAGATTTTAGAATGGCGGGAATAAAATCAGTGTTGCCAATAGAAGGGATGAAATATTTAAGGAAAAACTCTCCCCGAACCCAAATTCCCGGGGTTTACTGCTAATCTTAAACCAAAATATTTTTAGCGTTTGCGCTATTCTGAACAAACTTTGGGCAGGAAAGGGTTCAATTATAAACTGAATTGAAAAAATTTAAGTATAGCAAAATAATAATGCATTGCATATTGGGGGGGGGGGAACAATTCTTGGAGAAACAGTATTTCAAGATGGAAATTTTAGATTGGCGGCGTGAAAATCAGTGTTGCCAATAGACTGGACGAAATATTGAAGGAAAAGCTCTTCCCGTTCTCAAATTCACGGGATTTATTGCTAACCTTAAACCAAAATTTCTAACGTTTGTGCTATTCTAAAGCAACTTTGGGAAAGAAAGGGGTCAATTATAAACTGAAAATGAAAAAATCTAAGTCTAGCAAATATAACAATCGATACGATAAGCAAAATTGGGGTGAAGAGCCATGATGGAAATACAATATTTCAAGATGGAGATTTTAGATTGGCGGCATAAAAACCAGTGCCGCCAATAGACGGGATGAATCATTGAAAGAAAAAATTCCGCACTCGCCCTAAACCTCATGAGATTTGGTAAGCTTTAGCAAATTTGCTAAATTTGGTTTCGCACTGAGGCGACTTTGGGCAGGAAAGGGATAATACGAATAAAAATATTGCAGCTCGTCCCGGATTATCCTGACACGCCCAGTCTCCCTGGTTTTGGGTGTCGAAGGTGTTATGGAATTTCACTATTTCGAGTGGGCGTCTACACTGATTAAGAAGATAATAAGCGAGCTAAATTGATACGATGGAGCTATAATCAGTTTTATATTCCCACATTGATACTTTAGCGTATTATTACTCTGGGTTTGAGTTCGTTTTAGTCAATCTAGTGAAATCCTATCTTGACATAATTTGAATGCTGCTGTGACGAATCCGGTGGCCGAAGGTGTTCAATAAAATTAAAAACCTTACTTGAAATTAATTTATTTACCTACACACATTGCCTAAAGGGAGGATAGAAAGGGAAATTGGCTTCAAAATTATACATTTTCATCAGAATCGCTTCACTGAATGTCTCGATCGAAATCCCGTATCTGAGTAGTGATTTTATAAACAAACATCAATCGACGCGCGTTAAGACCGGCAAGGAAAGTACAATGGGGTTGTTCCCTTCCCCCTCGGCTTGTCATTGTGCCGAGTGTAACAAAGGATGATAATTACTGGACTTTCTTTTCGCTGTATCACCCCAGGAGGTGTTAACGAAATGGTTGAACGACCTTTTAATGAAGAACTTTTAATTTCAATGGCAAAAAAAGACGGAGCGATCAAATACTCGAAACTTAATTCATTTTTGTTCACATCGAGGCAGTTTTCTTTGTTTTCATTTCAAATATCTCAAAAGCAGAAGAGACGATTTCAATTTCGCGAGTGATTCGATAAATCCTAATTGAACCTTCAAGAGATAATTTCCAGGAAAAGATCATTTTGATGATAGATGACCATTGATTGCAATACCTAGCGGAGGGGGTGACTAATCTCTAAGAGTCACCCTCTGTTGGTATTTAATAAAGTAGGAATTCGCCTTTGGGAATTCTCTCTCTCCAACACCGAGACCAATGAAATAAAGAGACGGACGACTCGTGATGACAAATGCCCTCGATGCGGCCATCCATCCTACCAGTCAGCCTCAGAACGCGAGGGATTTTTTTTACAGGAAACGTCCCAACTCATACATTTATTACAAGTGACCGTTGAAACTCCAGATGTCATTAGGCCAATAACAAAATATTTTCAACTGAGATCCAAAGCAGGACTAGGAGTGAGATTTGTATCTTGTCCTGTAAGAGAAACTTTCTTTTTTTCAGATTTACCTTCATAACAGGTTTTAGTTTGCATAGCAAATACACTAGCTTACTTGCTCCTCGACATAAACAACGTTTGCAAAACACATTACTTTAGTCATGAAAACACAAAATCTAATAAATTAAACGATTTTTGTGTTTATTTTAGAATTACAATATCAGCCGAAAAAGTGGCCAGGTTAAATTGATTATGTCACCGTTTAAAGCCTAACGATCGTTGATGAAATAATCCAACAGCCAATCACCCAGAACGGATCCATATTAACATTTTTCCATTGATTAATATTAATGGAAGTTCTTGGTTGAGGTAAAAAGTCAGTGTCGTCAGCGGGATTCGAACTCAGACCTTCGGCTAAATAGGCCGCCGCTCTACCACTTGAGCTATCGTGACATCGTTTGATCCGGTTCGAGAGGTGAAATTGAGATGTGAAGTTAGGTGTCCATGCGGTTCAATAACAGTGCGCCGAGGGGATTGAAGTCACGACAGCTGAAGAGGTAGAGTAGCGGCGTATCCGCCGAACGGTCATGGGTTCGAATCACGCTCGTGACACTGACTTTTTTCTCTCAACCAATACCTTCCATAAATATTAATAAATTGAAAAATTTTGAAAGAAGTTACGTTTTATTACAAGACGATATATTCAACGAAAAAAGTAATAGCACCTCAACATCACTATAAAAAAAATTGTTTACATACAAAACGCTTTTTTTTAATTCACCAAAACTTTTTAATTCTTCAGATTGCAGTCAATTTGAAAGGTGATATGGCAGGTGGTATATGCACTAATTAAACGGGCAATAGATAAATTTTCAGCCAATTGGTTTTATTATGTACAATTTTGTAATATATCGACCAACTTGAAGTAGGTGTAGTGTTCCAAATGAAACAGTACTGAATTATGCCAAGCATTTCAATTTTTTAAAATTAGTCTGTAAACACAATATGCTCATAATATATTCACAGTTGTATAAATATACTTGTAAACTCGGTGATCAAAAGAATAAACATAAAACCGTGGGGTATGCTTTGATTTTTTAATGAAGTGAAAGAGGCATTGGGCATTTAGTAATTTCTGTGGCTTCGCTACCACTCTGCAGTTCTTGCAGCAGGTTTCCATTCAACAAATGTAGTCCTTGACTTTTGAATGAGCTACTACATTACTGCTTAAGGTCGCTAGAGCATCTACGAAGGGGGAGAGTGACAGGATGTTTGGAGGGATCTGCTTATGTATAGAAAGTACCGAAACATTCCCCATACGCAGCCCTGTTGAACTCACGACGAGTTGTATATTTAGATAATGACCGTGGATAAATACGGAACGATAGGCGATAAAAGGTGAGAAAGAAAATATATTTTACTTTATACTGCGTCTGGATTAAGCCACATATTCTAATGCCTTTTCTGCGTCTAGAAAAGTAACTGTAAGGCTTTTCTTTAAAAGTTTGCATATGTAATTTGTTAGTTTATTACGAAATGCATCTTAGGTATCCGGGATAGACAAGTGTGGATCAATATTGTTACCTAACAAGGAAGAATTTGTTTAGATTAAATAACACTGGGTAAAATCAGTAAAACAGGAGTGTTAATTGATCTATTAGACATATATATTTTTACGGTTTCATTGGATCAAACGTTATATGGCCAGCAAACTAGAAGGTTTATCTACTTTTGCTCATAACCTGGGACTTCCTCATTTGGAAACTAGACACGCTTTGCTCGAACATTCCAAGAACGTGCGGAATCCAATGAAAGCAACTCCTTTTCCTCCGGGCGCTCGATTTCTAGACCGGTATCGATTCCTACGATAGAAACGCTAGTAAAACTTCAAAAGGTCACTCTTCGACTTTTTCGGATGCTGAAATTTCAACTCTACTATGAGAAAAAACTAATCTGAGTCCTTGTTCCAGATCAACAAAAATTTGGAAAATGTAAAACTAAGTATTAACTAACTAGCCTTAACCTTTAACGACTCATGTAAAACAGCCTGAGCAACCGACTTTTCAAATCGACTTGTTTCACACCGATTGACCATGCTGGTAGGCCACATCACTTATTCCAACTAAATTATCACCAATAAATTCTCTGCGGTGATTAAGAAGGTCGTGCATGTTTAATATTTCTTTTTTCTGTTTTTATTTAAACCCCGCAATATTCAAAACGAATAAGAACATTTTCAGTTAAGTTGAAGGCACATTTTATGAACTGATTTTCTGTATTTTCAGTTTGTTTTAGGAAGTATTGATTATTACGAATGTAAACACGGCAGAATAATGCACTATTACCGCCAAGTCCGGGCGCTACAATAATTGCCGTTTCCTGAGTAAGGGGCTTTAATTAATTTCGATGAATCGAGTGCAGCAATGTCCTGCTTAAAATGGTGGCTTTTCTAGCATTCCCTGAACTGGAGGTTATCAATATGTGGTAGACCGGAGAGGCGAAAGCAGAAGATAGATACGATCCAGCGTACTTCCGACTTGAGAAAAACTGCAAAGACGAGCGCACAAGGCATGTTCGGGCGTACTGACAGCTGAAAGGAAACTATAAAGGCGAGAGGAGACGGTACTTTCATGCGTACTGGCAACTAGAAAGCAACTACCGAGAGCAGGCGGTACTTGCATGTATACTGCAGCTGGTGGACAATTGACTGGAGCAAAAAGTACGTTCGTGCGTACTAGAGGATCTAAA
>CM077112.1:17562306-17586509 GCA_039619505.1 Cimex hemipterus
AGAGAGAGAGAGAGAGAGAGAGAGAGAGAGAGAGAGAGAGAGAGAGAATCCTTTATTTTTAGGCTAGAGGCCTTTAAGGATAACAACAAAGTCACATCATTTTTTATAAATTCGGCACTTCAATAAATGAAGGTTTAATGTTAACATACAGTGCAATAATATTGACATAAAACACAAAATATAAATATAAAAAAAATAGAAATAATAGTAGGAATAATAGGAATAATACGAATTTAAGGAATACAAAATATTCCGTCTTTTGCGATCATAATAAGAAACTTCAAATTTAGAAGTTGAGAAAAAGAAGGAAACAAGCCTTTTAAGCAGTAAAAGGACCTGATAATATTGCGGATTATGTTAGCTCTCTTTGAAGGGGGATGAGGTGTTTGTGCAAGAGGGATTTTTAAAGAGGTAAAAAAATGCTTCGTGAGAAGAATCCAAAAGTTAACCCTGTCGAAATCCTTGGAAATGTAAGTTTAAATAGAAAGACCTCTGTGGCCCAATTCGAGATTTTGTTTTAACAAAATCATTGTAAAGGAGTAATTTGCGTGGAGTAGTTTATGTGTAGTCATGGTCGAATAAGTAGACAAATCAATTCCATTTGAAAATTAATTTTACAGGCTATAACGGGAATCGAACCAAGAAAAGCCGTACGATTGAGTTTAAACGAGACGTTCAAACATACCGAATGTATCTGTTAACATGGAAATCAGAGAAAATTCATCAACAGCAATATTTCAATTAATAAAATGGTGGCATCAAACGAAAACAGACCCCCTATCGCCGCAACATAACCAAAGCGTTACTCTCAATCCATCGATTGAAACCCAAACACAAAAAATGCCGAAAAAATTGGAAAAAGTCGACGTTTTTAATTTTACCTCTTTTCCACATACCATAGGAGAGAAAACCGTCCACAAACCAAATTCTCTAACCTTAGTCTTATTTCTTTTATTATTATTTTAACTTATAGTCGTGCACACTATTTTTCAAAGAAATCCAATAAAAACAAATCCAAGATGTAAAGCTATTCGTGACAGCAGATGGAAAATGCTAGGATAAAAGATATACCTGAGCATTCAGAGCATCTGGTGTCAACTGGCTCAAAACCGCACACTAAGTCGATTACTACCACCGAAAAAACAATTAATAACTTGGTACTTATTATATTAATAATTATAACTAATTATTATAAAGTAGTTATGTTTCAGAAGAGGAAGAGGAAGCAGTTCAAGAAAAAAATTCAGAATTTTTTTTATATTTAACCTAGTGAGTTCTACCCTATCATCCTCCAGGACCGCTAACTGCCATGGCAAAACAATATTTGTTCAACTACTGTCGAAAACTTTAGCTATTACTAATCGGAATGTATCCTAACTTCTTTAACGCGTTTCTAGTTTATTTTAGCGTCTTTAATCCAAGGGTATCGCGGGGACTTTGGGCCATGGATAGTTATGAATAATTGATTGTTGAGATAATCAAAGTTGATTTACCACGATTGTCTTTGGTGAAGATGGTTTTTAATTGTTTAATGATAAACCAATGATGGTTTAATTCTCAACACAAAAATTTTGGGTTAGAGTTGGTTCAAGATAGTTAAAGTTTAAAGATAACGTTGGTTTCGTACTTGGGATGGTTATCGTACTACTTAATGGCTTACCGATTGTCCCAAAAGTATCGGATTACGTTTTGTATGGGTTAGCGATGGTCACGGTAGGGCTTACATTCGGACATCAAGGTAGATTTGGTCTTAACACTGGTTTAAATTACAGATATCACATTGGCTTAGGGATAGCAGAGGTATGAAGGGTTTAGTTATGGTTAAGGATGGTGAAACGACGAATATTAAGATAGATTAGAGTGAGGGATAGCGAGGAGAACGTCTGTTAGAATCACTAACAAGTAACAACAAATACCGAATATAGGAACCGCCATGCAGACAAATAAAATGGACTGTACGTGCTGAATTCAATAAACAGTATGTAAAACGTAGCGCCCCACGAAACACAAATCAGAAGACAATGGAAGGCAAAAGAACCGCTTATTAAAAAGATACAACAGCACGACTGAAATTGAACTGGCGCCTGTAGAATTAAAAGAAGCTGCAAATGAAATCATTATAAAATCACAACACGACTCTTGTCCCCGAATACGTATCAAATTGATGTAAAAAATGACAAATTAAGGAGCAAAACGTTTCGAAACCACGGGAAAACTTGAAAAAAATAGATCCTTAACGATTCAAATTCTAAAAAAAGAAAGACATTGCCTGTAGTTGGCCGGAAGGAAACATGCGATGGAAGGTACAATGATTAGGCGCAATTGAATAAAGGACGAGAATCCAGAAATTTGAAGATTGCGTAGTGTTCAGGGAAGGATTTGGCAGAGTCAACACCGGGTTTATTAGAGCGGAATTGGACGGTTGTTGCTGGTGTAAGGAGCGATGGGAGGAGAGATTCGAGGAGGTGACTGGTGTGCACACGGCCAGCAAGACGATCAAACTACGCGTTCTTTGTTCTTTTAAACTTATGAATCTATATCACAGTGACGTAGTATCACTGTATCTTTGCTTATTATTGTTTGATATAATTAATACATAAAACACACACAGCAGAAATGTGGGCGATGCTGACGATCCCAGCTGGTGAAAAGAAAATGCGGACAGTGAAACATGCCGTAGCTATTCTACGAGACCATCCAAATCATAACAGGCTAGCCCAGAAGATACGTGAGACCATGGGGATATTAAAAAACAATATGTAATTTAAGGTATGCTAGAATGGGGTGAAAGCTCACGTTGGCATATATGGTAATGTGATGGTTGACAAACTAGCTAAAGAAGACGTCCAAGCACCTCAGCGCCACATGGTTGTACCAAACACGTATAAAAAAAGAACATCAAACGTATAAAAATCAAATGGGAAAAGGAATGGACCGTGACGGGAAAAGGGACAGGAACCGAGCAATTCTTCCATACAGCAGCTCCCGAGTAAGTTCAGATCTACCATACTCACAAATCGACCATGGTCTTGACAAACCACGGGAAAAGCTATCGGACAAGCTCCTATACAACCGACAATCACGCATGTCCTTGCGGTATGGGAGATCAGACTTGGAACCACCTGATATTCAACTGCAGTCTCTTCGACAGTGAAAGAACAGATATAAGATCTTCAGGGAAGAAGTGACCACAACCGGAAGAAGCACTTATGGGGTACTAAAATGCCATATAGGAACAGGTAGAATAAAAAATAATAGAATAATAAAAAAAAATAACAGAATAAAACTCCGCTCGGAAGGGCACACACACATCGGTCCTGGTTAAATGTTTCAATTGATTTGTTCTTTTTTTGTTTGATTTTTGAAATGAAGTATGGTTGAGTGAAAAATTAGGTATCAGGAGAGTGACCTATCCGGATGTCATGGTTTAGAGTCCTGCACGTGACACTAATATTTCAACTCAACCGTACTATACATAAAAAACAATAAGTCAATTGAAATATATTTAATTGTTTTAGTCAATTTTTGACAAAATTCAAAACATATTAATCAACGTCCACTCTATGAATGCTAAAAAGTGCAAGCTAAATCTATTTTCGGAAAGCTTTTAAATATTTCGTCATACCTAATTGGATTCAGTTGCATTTTACTACAGAGCCGAGTTCTTTACAAATTAAAAAACTCGGTCTGCATCCAAAGTAAATGGCCATTGGAATTTTTAATGTATGTTAATTCTGGTTGTCAATAGACTTGGTGGCTCTTAATTCGTATTCCCGTCCTATCGTCGACGCCTTCTCGTCCTGCCTCTTAACATCTCCCCAAAGGGAACTCTCGCTCCTTTGATTAACCGTTCACGTCCTGTTGGGTGGGGGGGGGGTGCTCAATATAAAACCACCACGTTCTGCCACGTCTTCTCCAAAAGCGGAAAAAGAATCCGACGAGCGCTGTTGCTCAGCAGAGGTGGGAATCGTAACGCTTTAAGAGGGTTGCCGGCAGGGTGAATGCATGGAGCTCTGATTGATGAGGCACCTGCTATGATGGACGCAAACCTGCCCGCGAACTGACTGAGAGGGATGGGTCTCGTCTGAAAATAATCTTATGAAACCGGTAAACGTAATTCAAAATTTCCTACCCTGGTAAAACATGTCCTGCTCAGAAAAACAAGACTGAGACTCACTCAATTTTATAAGTAGAATCTGAAGATGAGACGTTAATGATCGTGATGACGAAGTATTATGCCTATTTAAACGGTTTAAAAGTTACAGTGCGTAATGTTCTGTGCGATCGAGAACAATAAAATTATCGCCAGTAATCCTTTCCCTAGGGCGGTTGAATAATTAATAATATATCTAATAATTTGCTATGAACTATCCAATTTATCTAAGAATAATCACGGCCTAAAATCAAATTCAACCAATTTTCTGATCCTGAATGCACTGCTACAGCACTACACTTTATAATATAAAAGCAAATAAAAAGTCGAAAAAGGTTCAAAGTCTTTATAGCACAAGAAAGGAACATATTCTGATAGATTGCTAACAATTAGCGAAGAACAATATGTGGCCTTTTGTCCAGTCCCAAAAAGATACTAAAACACAACAGCGTCACCAGCGAAACAATTTGGTCCCATATGGTGCTTTCCTCACGTGGTTTACTATCTAGTAACGTGAGTGTTGAATATGTGTGGCTGAATATCGAGTACCCTTCAGGCCCACCAAACTAGGCTAGCTTTTGGTTAGGTTTGTGAAAGGAGGAAGGCAAAGGAATAATATTAATACCCCAGTATTTATTAGCGTGAATGAGGGCGGGCCTTCTAAATGAGAACTGAAGACCCATAAGAATGATCGCTAGGCCTCATTATTTTTGTTCTAAACAACCCTACCTTCTGCCAAGGAATCCATAAAATTGTACACGCTTTTTGCCTTAACCTCGCATGTGCTTGTGGGCTCAACTACTGTCTGTCATAAGATCAAACTAACTTCCTGGAATTTTTAGTGTTTTTATTTCTTTGTCTGATGCCTGTACACATGGTGGCATTGTTCAACTACTGATGTCGGGATATTCGCGTTGAGGAGTAGAAAAAGACAAAATAAGCATGTTGATTCGGATCAGACCCAATTTATATTGTGTGTTTTCTAGTTCATTTTTAGTTTGTTTTTTGATAAGTAAGGCCCCTGTTGAAATAAAATATTCTGAAATGTCCAGAAATGGGCTTTGTTTTCTATTTGGTGACCTCATCTGGACCTCTTATTTTTCATTTGTCTGATGTTAGGGTGAATGTACTCTCGTACTCGTAACGGGTGACATCGGATGCCAAGATCCCGGATGTGATGATATCTCTGTCAGATACAATAAGCACTGACGAATTAGAGCTTGAACTAATTTTAGACCAGTCAGTAGATGAGCAGTATCAGTGATCAACTAAAGTTTCTTCTCTCATCGGTGCATGGACAAGACGGCCCTTTATGTGAAGTCGCCTTTCAATAAAACGAAATAAGGACCATTTGTCCCATTCCACATCAACATTTACAGAGACGGGTATGTCGGAAAGATTTACGCTATCTTTCTGGTAACAACTGAAATAGCAATAAACACTACACTGTGACTTCAAATGCAAACATGTATAACTACGCGCAATTTCTTTTCTAAAAAAAAAAACATTATTACAGTACGGGCAAAAATGATACTAATCCTAGGGCCAATTAGGTTTTGTGATAAAGTTACATTTGCAAAGAAAGCAAAAAATAAAACTTGGATTGGAAATGATTAATGAAATGAATGACTTATCCAGGATTCAATAAGGTTTTAAATACGTTAATAAAGAAATTAAAAGACCGACTTTTCAAATCCAAATGGACCGTCATTTCGGCCCTATTCTGAACCTAGCATTACCTCAAGTCGGCTTTATTCTCTCTTATTTCCACTTAAGCCGAACTACTTGCAAATCGTGGTTTTACAGGGTACGTTCAACCCTCTATAAATGGAATCAACACAACGCCGGACATTTTCACCCCTCCTTTCTCTTCCGAGAAAACACACTATTGCAAATGGAAAACGCCTCAGCAATAGATATAGATATGGGATTGAGGGAGAGGGATTGAAAGGGAGAGACCGGAGAGGGAACAGCGATAATGAACTGTCAATAGAGCTTTTTTCGGGCTAACTTACGCACTGCTTTGTGAGCACTCTCGTGACGCACACACTCAGGAATGTACAGTCCGGCCCCCCGAGGAACGACCATATCCCCGCGGTTTAACCTAATCGAAAAAAGTCGTAAAAGAACTAAAGAAAGCTTTGGGCAAAGTAAAATAGGTAGTAAAGTGAAGCAATACCTTTCATAGAGAAGAGAACGTATAACGCTTTGATTTTTGGGAAATAGAAAACAGTTGGTACGATGATATCGTGTTTAATGAATGTCAAACTATTGCTTGTTACATAGGAAAAAAATTCAACGGTTCTAGAAACAATTTTCTTTTAACAGGTATTATTACAATCACACATTTAATTTTAAAGATCAACGAGCTCATAAAACAGGCGACCGTAATCAATAATTGATACTTACTATACTTACTTACTATACGATACTCAATAATACTTAATTATTAAGAGATGAATTGAAAAATGAAAAAAATCAGAAACGGAAAATAAATTAAAGTGTTAAGCAAGCACTTTGACAAGGACTGACAAACATGGTTCAACGAAAAGAATGTAAAACGCGTGTTTAAAATTCATACAGCACAAGTTTATTTTCTAAAAGGAGTAAACATGATGAAAAACCATCTAATCTTTCTTCAAAAAATAAACCAAAGGGATGGTGAATAATTTTCAAAATAGAGATCCGGTTGCCAATAAGGAAGCTTTTTCGTGCTGATATGCTTTTTTCGGCCTGTTGGCTGTATACGAAAACAGATGAACTGGTAAAATGGGTCTCCCTTTAGAGTTGATGAAGGTAGAATCAGCGGACACGTCTCCGTTCTAATTAAGTCCGAAGGTTGCGGGTTTGGGGTAATTAAACCTTACGCCACCCACGGACCTCGGAGTCATACCGCAATATCACATTCCTGACTTCCTTTTTCCATGAATATTTTTATATGCAAAGAATATGGAAAATAGCTCGCGGTTTATAAACAGTCCTATATGTTAACTCGATGTACGGTTTAACAATGTAAAGGACTTTTGTTTTCTGTAGAAAAAAAAAAAAGAACAACAGAGGTCTTTCACTTCAGTCTTCAGACTATGGAAGTACTAGGTGACCTGCATAACTCTTCATCAAAGAGTGGTTTCAAAGAGTAAATCGTTCAGTCAGCTGTAAAACAAATTCAAATTTTTGTAGCCATATTAAAGACCCATTGAGTCAAGTGTAAAGCTCCGAATTCTTAACCATCAAGAGTAAGCAACCTTCAGCAACATAAGATTCGAATGGCTATAAAGGCCTTCATAGGGTACGAGCACTTTGTAATGTAGAGATAGAAAATAATTATTCTCCTTAAACTCAATAACAAGTTAATATAAAGATGAAATGACGGACTGGTCGTATGCACTGATTCGATGTCCGCCCTACAGACCTTGAACCACCCGTTCTCAAATACGGAGGATGCCATATATACACTGAGGTGTCTTTCACAGCAAGGGAAGAGTGTCATTTTTGTTTGGATCCCTGGGCATATGAATATTTTAGGCAACAACTAGCGGACAGAGCTGATAAAAAGGCTGCAGTAAATGGCACCAAAATCAGCGAGAACACAAGGAATTATTTAACTTCCGTTCTAGAAATTAAAGTATGGACACAATGGTACGAATGGTGGTTTGGTCAGATGCCACAGATTACAAGCTTCGGGAAATAAAATCCGCTGTTCGAATGTGGCCGTCTTCATATAGAGTTAGAAAAGAAGAAGCGATCCTAGGCTGAGAATCGGGCACTGTAGAGCCACCAAGGGATCCTTGACGGCTCGTCGGCCACAATAACGCGGAAAAGTGGAAATGTTCCTTGGTAAGTTGTGAATAAGTATGGTCTGTAATATTGACATGTGAGGAGAACAACGTGTTCAGGTAAGAGTAGACCTATCAAAGTAGTCAATTGAAAAAACAAAAAAGTTCGAAGGTAATTTAACTGAGCAAAACATAGCACGACGGTAATAAATTATGTCTACCATGTTTAATACAAGTGTTGAAAAATAAAAAGGAGATGAAAATTAATATGAAATTATCAAGTTCATTAATTCCACTCGCCGGTTACCATGGGCGACGGGTCCGTATGTCATAACCAATCCCGGGCCGCGCAGACGGATGAAACATCTGATAATTGCTGGTATTGTCCTCTGTTTTTCCACCCCAGAGATTGCTCGTTTCCTCCGCCCCCGCGACTTTATTTTGTCTCAAATCCGCAGGACCGGGATCGCCGGGGTAAAAGCAACAACTCCCGGTGCCGAATAAAATCAACATTTACTGTTGAGGAAGGTTTATGCAAATTTTCCGTTATGATTTTTATGGTCGAACAAAAAATAGGTCAACTCGGTAACTGATAATTAAACGGTGTCGTTCTAAACTCCGCCCTCTCGTAATCAAGTTCGCGGTTTTCATTTAAAAAATAAAATAAAATGAAAAGATAGTGCTTACTCACAGTAAGTTGTTTTGCATTTTGGATTTCGAGCCTTTTAACTCATCATCAGGCTGAAAGACTTCTACAACCACGTCTCTCGACATGAATTGCCATGGAACCCCGTGATACCTTCGCCAACGCGACGTTCCAATTAACAGCTGATTTTCTCAATGTCGTTCAATTCGAAACGCGGAAATTATAACACAAATAAATATTATGAAATTACTATAACAATAATAACAATTAAAATAATTATTTGGACGTTTGATATTATTTATGTAATAAATATTAAATAAATAATGTCAAACGTAAATAAATACATTAAATTAATGCAACATCAAACGTCCAGACAATTAAACTAATTATTTTAATTGTTATTCTTTTTACAGTAATTTAATAATATTAAGTAGTTACTATTATAATAATTATTTTTCGTTATAATGTCCGAGTTTCGCACGGTCAAATTGAGTGCCATTAAAAAAATTGATGTGGTTGTCGAAGTCCTTCAACCTGATGATGAGCAAAAAGGCTCGAAATCTGGATCATTACAAAACAACTTACTCTGAGTACGAACTATCTTTTTGAAAAGGTGTAGAGGTTAGTGACCGTTAATCGATAATTATCGAGATATCGTGAGATGCGGTCTGGTGTGATGTAGGTTTCAGAAAAAAAAGTTTTCTTTATCGTACCAACGTTTCGATCTTTACTGAGATCATCATCAGAGCATGGCATTTAAACATTGTTTGAATTTTACAAAAAGATGAGGGATGGGGAAAATAATGAATTTATGCAATGCTAGAAAATTATAGATTCTAAATATATATAATAAAATAAAAATATTATTATATATAAATCTCAAATTTTCTAGCACAGTACAAATTCATAAATATTTCCAACCCATCCCACATTTATTTGTAGAATTCAAGCAATGTTTAAATCCCAGACATTGAAGATGATCTCAATAAAGATCGAAACGCTGGCACGATAAAGAAGGTTTTTACAAAACTTACGTCACACCAGATCGCACCACCCATCTCTAAATAATCATTCGTTGTATACAAACATTGTAAAGTGTTTGTATTTTGTGTACTTGTGCCATTCTTGCGCGTAGTGTAGACAGTTTTTTTAAAGGATAGAACGCCATATTCACTCCATCATTTATAATTTCTAGAATTTCTAATTTCAAGTCCTTATACTATTCATGCGCACTTCAAACATATACCACAAGAGTTTAAACATTCATTTATTCCAGTTGATACAAGTCTATAAAACTTCATACGACAAGTGACGAACGCCGAAAATCTCACAATGGTTTTCCCAGCCATCCATAACAACCTTTAAACACCTCTATCGTTTTCTCAAATTAATAGTCGCTGTTCTTCTTCCCAATATCTGGTAGGGCCACCAAGGTATTTCTCGATATCAGAAGCAATGAATCTTCGCTAAAATCGGCCATACACTTAGTAGAGATTGTTCGGCGTGCCTCTGACAAAAAATAGATCGTTTTTTATTATTTTCTCTCTCTAAATATTGACCTAGTTTTACTGCCACTAAAACATCTAAAATTATGATACGCATAGGAATCTTTTTCCAAGGTTGAATGTCATTATGAGCAATATACCATCAAAGAAAAGTTAAAATTGGGCTACTTTGGTGGCCCGTAGCATTAACGTTGAGTCCAACAAATCAGAAAGCATAATCATGTAAAGTGTTTCATCTGAATGTTCCGAAAACATAAAAAACAAATAAAATATCTTGCTCCTACCGACTATTATCGGCAAAATGCTGGAAAAGCTCCTATTGATCCGCACGTCCAAAGAAATTCCTACAAACACAATTCCCAATCACCAATTCGGTTATCGGAGTGCCACTCGACTGTACAACAAACACGTTATTTCCACATCCCTCGAACTAAAACAATATTGCCATGGTGGGTTATTATATATACATAGGGCCTTTGACCAAGTATTGCACTCTGGGACTATGGAATATCATGAGCGTATCAGGACACCTTATCCTATCTTAAGGAACGCTACTTCCAGCTATTACACAAAACATCATTATGCCCTATCCATCCTATTCTAGCACCGTCCTTGCTCCTTTGCTTTACTTAATTCTATACCTGATACTTACGCAACCCCTTTGCGGATAATACCGCAAATCTTTCTCATAATGAAGATCCCATAATGTTCACACATTTGCAACTCCTCGAATCCTTGCTGGTGATCAAGATCAATGAATTCAACAAATATACTATTCACACATAAAAGAAAACCTGCCGGTATACTCAAAGAATGTTCCCATTTCAGTTGAAAACCATGGTACCATTCCTCGGACTCCACATGGACAAACGAAGAACGCACAGACGATTGATATGTTAGGGATCCCCTGGCTCTTTCACTACTGATGAAAAACGCCATGGGCTTCGGTTATAAGTGATGTTGTGATAAACGTTTATCAATTAATCCAGATAAACAGGAATTGATAATGTTTAGTAGGAGAAGAACATTAGGTAAATTTTAAAACCCCTAAATTTCAAGGCATATTATTAAAGTTTAAATTCATAGAAATCTCTCTTAGACATCATTTTGTTTGAAGGCACTGATAACTGAAATAAATGTTTTTACTAAAAGGATTGTAAGAGAAAGAAAGCGAGATAATCATCATTTTAAGGCTTGATGATGTGTATCACTTAGCATAATGGATTAGATTTGTTTGTACAATTGATATTAAAAGTGAAACGAAAAGGAAAACCTGCATTTATTTAGAAAACAAATCGATATTAATAATTTTGTTTAATCGG
Source organism: Cimex hemipterus (assembly GCA_039619505.1). Classification (NCBI taxonomy): domain Eukaryota; kingdom Metazoa; phylum Arthropoda; class Insecta; order Hemiptera; family Cimicidae; genus Cimex; species Cimex hemipterus. The sequence goes on from CM077112.1 coordinate 17,573,709, forward strand.
GCCAGTGATCATGGTTTTCAAGATCTAACAACAAGACCTTCCAGCTCTGGACGAAATCAAACTCAAATAGAAAGAATTACTAAGAATAGGACTGTTGTAAAAATATCTTCGAATCAAATATTTTGAGTATGTACAAGGCGGCATTTCATCTTGGAAAACGAACAAATTACATTACGGAGACATCAGCGATTTGAGAAGTCATTGTTTATGAAATATTCAATAAGAATTGTATCTGAGTAGCGAGGACTTTGTCAGAAAGAGGCGATTCGGGAAAAGTGATCTGTTCGAGGGATGATACTGTCGTTAGGGTGTCCAAATGCCTCTACTTCCTGAAGGCCTTCTTTTATTGCAGGTCGTTTTGCTCCTCTTACCAATATCCTTTATAGTTATTCTTATCCTATAAAATTTTACATCATTATTTATTTAATAGTTCGGTATTCGTCGTTTTATGTTGCATAAAAATAGAATTTTATGTTATACTTAAACATACGTGTAAACCTCTTCCTAATTCTGATATTTTGACAGAATAAACAAAGCCCATAAGGTTTTAGTTGAGATAAAAAGTCAAAGTCACCAGCGGGATTCGAACCCACGATCTTCGGCTAGATACGCCGCTATCCCTAACACGCTATCGTGACCTCGATACGCTCGAAAACTAACTTTCCATCTCAACCCCACCCCTCCACTAATTTCCCTCCTTTTTGCCATCTTTCAAATGTAATGTATATTTTTTAAGCTTAAGCTTTATCTAGCTTTAAGCTTTTAGTGAAGGTAAACATCACAGGTGGGTTTGAGATAGGAAGTTGGTGTCCGAGTGGATCGAGGTCACGATAGCTCAAGTGGTAGAGCAGCGGCGTATCTAGCCGAAGATCCCAGGTTCGAATCCCACTCGTTACCATGACTTTTTTATCAACTAAAAACCTTAATTAATTGAAATATATTTATTGATCAAGCGTACCACGAAACTAGTGAATTTAAAACCCGTAAGTTTAATAATTAATAAATATATTCGAAGCTTTTAATTAATTTTTCAAATTGTACGTCAGTTCTCATGGCATGTTTGAGTCTAAAGTGAGGACTAAGTAAGTCGTTTCATTTACCGCACTTAGGGAAGGACGTCACACGTCAAGGCATTTAGCTTCGGCAAGTTTATTGTCACGCAGGGTATGACATCAATAATCACGGGCTGGTCAAGATGAGTGCTTTGAAGTTTGAAACTTACGATCACTATTTCTCAGAATTTATAACAAACATAAAATCATGAGATCAAAGTAGTCATCCATTCAAAAGTGATAGAGCTTGTGCGATAGCAAAAATCTGATGCTTAGCGATAAAAGTAGGAGTACCGCGTCATGTTCATATTCTTGTCAGCACCGATTGATTTATTCAATTCGTTCACGTAAATAATGATCATGAGTGGCCCTAGAACACTACCCTGAAAAAATTCACTAAGCGGGCCAGTAAAGTGTAGTATTTACAGGTTTGGAAAGGGTGGAAGGGGCAAATTTACTCAGTAATTACTGAACAATTTTTGACGAAATTTGGTACACATATTTCTCTATTATCACACTCAAGTTTAACTGTGTACGCCTGAAAAAAAATTTCAATAAGAAAACTTTCCAACACTTTATTTTTCATTTATGAATTTATTTCTCTAAATGTAATTGTTATTTCGAAAAAATCTCTCGTCAAAGCGTTTAAAGACCTTGTATGTTGCCGCATAAAAAATTGCAATAAACATCTTAAAGGGGTTGGCATATTTTGTCCCATTTGAGAAAAAAACCTTATACAGGACGGATTTTTCCTGAAATATATGCCTAAAAGTGGTGTATTTCTTTATTTCGCATTTCCTATCGATTCTACGACGATGATCGTTTCGGAAAGACAACTCTGCCTAACTGTGAACCTGTTATTTTCTCCAATCTGGTATTGTAAAAATACAGCACGCAATGAGGAAAGGGTTCTGGCTCCTGGAATAGGAATTCTTAATTCAGTAATTTTTTTAGTGATCCAATTTTAAAAATTCTTAGAGTACCACCAGGGTAGGTGATAGTTTTTTTTTAGCCAAATTAAAAAAAAAATGGTTATAGTAACCGCAATATTTTGTCCATGTCATCTTATTTGAAAAGTTCATTGAACGGATCGTAATGGTATTTTTCACAGAAACTCCTCTTTTTCAAGCATTCCAACGACCTATCATGGTCAATGGTATCAAATCTATGAAACTATGAAGAAAACTTCAATGAAGCAATTTTAATTTTGGTTATTTAGGTAGACACAAAAATCCAATTCAAAAGTTTCGGTCCTTTTTTTTTCAAAATTCTATTATATGAATTCTCCTATTGGGTAATAGTTGTTATACATCGTCATTTTTTACCGATAGGTTTTATTACCTAAATTTCTAACGTGTCTGAGTAAATTTCCGTTTTAATTATTGAATTATTTAACTGAGAGATGATTGCTGAGGCGTGGTTTTTGGTATCCACAGCTCTTATACTATCAAAGCCTTAAGATTTTTGAATTCATGCCAATACCATCAAATGAAAGCAAAAATATGAAGAAAGCGCATTATTCTCAAGGCAGGAAAATCAAAAGCGAAAAAACCCTTCATCTCAGATACTAGCTGACCAATCTAAAGAGTTTTGCACAACGTAGATCCTCGAATAAAATCGGTTCTAAACGAAGAGTAAGACACGTCACGGATTTTGTTGATTGGTCTATATATCCAATACAACGTACGTCCGGTACCGAGACAACCAATACAGTTTATCCGAGACTCTTTAACTCAGCGTATCTCTCTAATACGAGATTGAAGAGAGGGTCCATCGAATCCACGGCGTAGAGAGAATTGTAATGAGAAAAAACTCATAAAACAAGAAGTTTGCGTCATTAATTCAAAAATAATAATTTATAAAGAGGAAATACTTCTGATGATAAAAACTGAGACTATGAGTGTCAACTAGTGATTGTAAAACACATTTCGATTGGAAGTACGTCGTGGGAAAACATTGTCCACATGTGCTGTACTGCCTGGCTTGTGGGAAGAACTCCACCGCGGCCATCGTCTCACAAACGGAACATTAATCCTAATTGAATTTGTCAACTGTAAAAAGCAGGAAAGTCGAGGAGGTGGATGGCCCTCCGAAAATTCTCACGCTACGAAAAACCCTCCCTGCGTGTACGTCAGACAGCAGTTTTTATTAGGTTGTAAATGATAACAGGGCGTTAATCATGTCTTCGTAATCCTCGGACAAATATTAGGTTTTTCTTAGCTGCAGTTTCTAAATCTTCAGAATTGCCTTGTTCTGTCAACAGAACACATAATGCTCGTGCAATAAAACGATCCACAAAATTCTGGCTAGACAGTTTGTTTGAAATAACGTTAATTTTCCAAATAAAATAAAAATGGAAAATGGCAAAAATGAGGGAAAATTCGAAAGGTATGTTGACGTGGGAGGTTAGTATCCGAGTGGATCGAAGTTACGACAGCTCAAGTGGTCGAGCAGAGAGGCCTAATTAGCCGAAGGTCGTGGGTTCAAACCCGCTCGTGACACTGACTTTTTTTTATCTCAAATAAAAACCTTAATTAATTGAAAGACATCTGGTCAAGCGGACCAAGAAATCTAGTGAAATTAATAAGTCATATAATTAATAGGACGGGCCGATTTTCTAGTTATAATATATATAAACAGTTAAATATGTTTTAAGTGGAGTTCGTCTGTCAGTACGTTTCTTTATAGCCAATGTGTAGCCGGAAGTACAGAAAGGAACAGGAGAGGTTTAAACCCTCGGGGTTTCGGTGTTTCAAATTTTGATTTACTTTTTACTGATTGCATTATACCGTTTTATTCATTTGTTTGCTTCTTGCTTCTCACTTAGTGCTGTTAGTAGGTTTTCGTACTTGTAACCTGTCCCAAGACATTCGTTTTCCGTCAAAGGGTCTGGTTAATTAATGATTATTTAGAGATGGCGAGATGCGTTCTGGTGTGATGTAGGTTTCGGAAAAATATTTTCTTCATCTTGCCTACGTTTGGATCTTTATTGAGATCATCTTCAGAGTCTGGGCTTTATAAACATCGTTTGGACTTTACAAATACATGTAGGATGTGGGAAAATATTTATTTTATTATATTTTTTTTTAATCTAAAGGTTTCGTGGCCCGCTTGACCAAATAAATTATTTCCAATTAACTAAGGTTTTTAGTTGAGATAAAAAAAACTAAGTTCCAACCTTTATTGAGATCATCTTCAGGGCCTGGGATTTATAAACATTTTTATATTATGGATTACAAGCATATAAGATATAAATACGAATTTATACCACGATTTACATAATATAGATATTTGAGTTTAACCTGAAATATTTGTAATTATTCAGTGTTTTGTGCGTAGATGTATAACTGTTATGTGTCGTGTTGAAAAGGTTATTGAGATATTAATGTTTTTTGTTTGCATATGTGTGATATTGAAGGGGTAGGAAGGGAAGTTGGGATAATAATTCATTTTTCTACGAGTACTCGGCTTCTTTGAGGGCCCGACAACGGAAAAAAAGCCTAATGGTTTGTAGTTCGGGTCTGGGTCGCCTTTCGGGATTATTACAGACGCGATTATTAAGGAAAGAGGAGATTGTTGAACATTTGGATTACGTTACATTTTATCAAGAATTTTTTCTTGAGTTGAGCGTTTAATAATTTATTATTTAGTGAAGACTATTTCTTAAAAGTTGAGTTGCTGAGGTGAAATGAAAAATCATGGGAGATATCAACGGACATGCCAGTACTGCCCATCGGGGAGGAGGTATGTTCTACAGACAGATCGCCGAAAAACACGTAACACAAGTAATGTCAACGTTTAAGAAATGGTCTTCACAAAATAATAAGTTATTAAACGCTCAACTCAAGAAAGAATTCTTCATAAAATGTAGAAGAAACAATGTTTTTCCTAATTATCTTAACAACGTGTTAAATTTAGATAATGTAGCAGTGCGTGATGTAACAAATGTTTTAAATGCCGCACTATATGTCTTGTGTTTTATGAAGACGAATTTGATTTATGATATTAGCGTAGCTGTGGGTGAGTTTACATGTGTTTGTTCTGTAATTCATGCTATTCTTATCTCTGATTATGTAAACCATTTCTTAAAAGTTACTTTCATGTTTGATTTTTTTCCCGCGGCTTCGGACATCCAGATCATTACAGCCCCCAACTAAGTTTATAATCTATTACCCTTTCAAACACTACATTCATACAAATAAATACATCCATACAGTACACTCATTCCGTTTGGTCGGAGTACTTGATATTCCTCCACCGACCTATATATAAACTAAACTAGATTGGGGTCGATCGGGTACTTTTATGAATATTCCGCCATCGACCTCGTAACACATTCACTCGCTTTCATCGTTCGAGGGGCGATGATGATGTCACATTCACCCTCACCCTTCCCCATTCACGCTAATAAATACACGCACTCAGACAAAACATACAGACACGCAACACATAAGACTTACTATACACAATAAAAACACCCAACTCCCCCTAAAAAGCGGAACAGGGGACTCTGTTTGATTTTGTTCTGGGCTTAAAACTTTTGGATTGCTTACTCGAAATGGTATTGGTGTTCAATATAGTGGGGTGCCAGTATCGGATTTTTGCGATGACAGATATGTCGTTTTAACTTCTTAAATATAATTTGTACACTTGATTTTGTAAATTTCAGCTGACTAATATATCACCGATTTAATTTTAGAAAAAAGGGTGTGAATAGTTTTATAGTTTTTGGAGGCCATTTTAAAGTTGCTAGAAGTTATATATACAGTTATCCATAAAATGCTATATGTTCAAGTTCGCAGACATAATTACATGAATAATAAAACAGGCTGTATCTTATGGCTAAAACATCGAAGGTTAGGGATGAATTATAACAACTAAATTATTCAATGGGCAGAAGTGTGCTCCTTGCAATATGCTAGCTTTTAAAAATATGCACTACTTTAGAGCAAACGCCCTATGTTAAAATACTAAAGTAAAAAGCGAGCCAGCTGAAATTTTAAATTATTTACAACAAATTTTAACGGAAATTTTGGCAAAGAAGTTCTATTGTAACAAAAATATACAAACATTCAAACAAGATTTCGGAGATATTATGTTTAAATTATAATGCTTTACTTTTTAATACGTTAAATAATGAAAACTAAATTTACAAATGGTTTTTTACTTTTTTACAAGAATGACACCATGTTGAATAGTCACTAAGAATTTTAAATTAACTTTTTTAGAAATCCTTGGCCTAGTAAAATGTAAAATTATCAAAATTGCATTATAAATTATCCGTCAGATTCCGTGAAAATCATGGGGAGAGCGTCTGAATTTGGAAGGCATGAATTTCCATTCCCTCAAGAACCTCTTTCTTTACCGAGGGTCTTAGTAGACCGGAGCGAGGAGGAGCGAGAGCGGGGTCTCCCTCTGAATAATGTATGTGAACGGGGTCCAGAGTCGCTTTAAACTTAGATCGACTCCAGTACAGCAGTCATTTCCTTCTGGGTTCTGTCCGCATGTCTGTGAGCGTCCTAGCGCCCCCCCCCCCAAATGAAGGGCCTCTTTCTACTTACAGTTCTGATTTATGCCCTTCAATATCCTAGTCGTCTCAAAGGGACGGCATCTCCAGACGCTCAAAACCTTGATAAATCCATCACAGAAATCTTCCCTTGATATGGCTATGAATTTGTTATCTTCGACGAAAATGTGGCTATCAAAAATCCTCACTGATGACGATATTAGTTGTAATTAAGTTACAGCGATAGCCTACAATTGCGTCTTGACCTAACCCCAAACCTCCATAACACAATATCGTGCGATACACTGCAGTTAAAACTCTAAATCATTCACAGTGTAAGTTGATAATTTATTTATTGCCAGGAGACGCTATGGACCTAGAGTGAGGATTTCACCGAGAAACTTACAGTGGTTTACAACGATAATGTCCCCTTTAAACCGCCAATATCCCAATGAACCCCAACTTACCCCCTTCTTTCGATTACAACGATTTTACATTTCTTTAAACTGACTATTAATGGTTATTGTTCACAATATAATTCGAAGAGATTTATGTTCCTTTGAAGGCCCTCTACGCTATCTGTTAGTATGACAATATCATTTGCATATGATAGTGTTTTTATAATTAACAACCATTCGATACGACATTCCAGTCGATTTTACAACGTAACATTAATTAATTATACAAAATAATGCACGTAAAATAATAAATTATATACACAGACTGTTTCGACCGTTGGCAAGCGTGGGGGCAGTAGGATGGCTGGCTTTCGTCGGCGGAGGGAGGCAGAATGGCCCCTGATCGCAGGGGATGTTTCCATAGGTATTGTAAATGGTTTTTATCCACACCCACGCAAAAGGTCGCCTTCGAAGTCAAATATGCAGCATCAAACTCGAATTACCGACTCGAGAGCCCCTGCCTCCTTGTCTCTTCTGCTCATCTGATTTGTTTAACGTTTTCACAAATTTTAAACCAATTTAAAGAAATGAAGTAAATGAAGTATTTAGTGTCGCATACGACGGTTTAAGGTCTAACCACCCGTTAGTTGTCGCGGTGGTCAAGCCAATTTTTTTTACACCAGTCTCAGTTAAAACTCCATGGGCGGAAAAGGATTCGAACCTACAATCGTGTCAAGTACGATTCGGACGTCCCAACCTACCCTGCCATCCACCCATATTTAAATAAGTGTGATTTAATAATATTTTTTACTTGTATGGGCATTTATTATTGGTCTGCCAAAGGCTATCCTCATTGCACTTCTTAAACATGCTAGAAGCATTTTTACTGATTGCTTCTTTTAAATTTAATTACTAATTTATAATTATATTCAATTTTAAATTATGAAAATATAATCAACCGAACTCTACCATGAGAAAAAATCAATAAAAATGACTGTGTAACTGTAAGTCAATCTTAATTTTATTTATTTATGTTGATATAATAAATTGGAAGCCATACGACTTAATTTATAATTTCACTGCTTATTATTGAAGATCCGATAAACACCTTAAACTTGACAAATTACAAATTAATTAATCACAAAATAGACAAAAACCCTGATTATATCATTTATTATTGGAAGTCGGTAGATAGTCGTCAAATTCTCACATATAATAACATTTTCGTTAATAGTATGAATACGGAGACGTTAGGTATACCATAATACATGAAATCGATCGCCTCTTTATTTTACGCGGAAAGTAAACATTTCGTCCTCCACGTTCTAAAATATCCAGCGTGATTGTTTTATCAAAAAAGTAAGCAAAACTGAAGCTGAATTTTTCTGTCAAAATTGCCTATATTGTATATAATGTTCCTCACAGGAAAATTTTCCTTGTGGAATTTAATTAAATCCGAGGGAGATGGCATTATGGAAAGTTAATTTAGTTTTGTCTTTTTTTAGAATTTTATATTTTACAAGTTTGACTAAAAATTGATGATACAATTTTTTTAAATCTTCAGTTGGATCTAATTTGAGTTAATTGTATAAATTTTATTCTAGCTTGAAAATTTTATATTGATGACGGAATGCTAAGTATTCTAGTTTGATGGATTAGATGTGAAAATATTATTTCGTGTTTATATATATGTGCAATTTGCCTAAAAATCAGAAAACACTGAAATGTATAACGAAGATGCGAGACGAATACTTTGGACCTTCTAAGTCGGTAGACCCAGTAAACGTACGTAAAAACAACTCCAAGTATGGCAAACTCACGGGTGCAGTTGGATAGGGCTAGACTCAGAGGAGGCTAGGACTACTAACCGGTCACTGGCATCTGAGAAAACCTCTACACAGCACTGACATATACAACGATGATCTCATTTGTATATTATGTCATCAGGAGGATGAAACAGCTACCCGTACCATCTTCGGAGAACACACCAGTATCTTCCAAGTTGATATTCACGCAATTGAAAGATGTATCCAAATAAAGGATACAAACACAAGAATATAACTATCATGCCAGATAGCCAAACAGCTATTAAAGCACTAAATTCAAATACCATTAGTTCAAGGATGGTGCTGAATTGGAAAGCCAAACTAAATATATTAAGTATGCAGAATAATGTCAGCCACTGCTGGGTCCCAGGACACATGGGAGTAGAAGGCAATGAGAAAGCGGACACCCTTGCAAGGAATGGGGCTGCTACACCGCTGACCCGAACCCTTCTGTGGCATAGGAATCCACACCATCAACGAATATCTAAGACAGAAGGACAAAAAGAAAATGAAAGAAGAATGAAATTCACTCATTTGACGCAAAAAGTCCAAGAATCATCTAATTTTGGCAAGAAAGAAATCAAAGAATGTGTCAAAGCAAGCAGGAACAGTCTGCGGATCGTAATAGGACACCGTAGATTAAACGGACATCTAAAGAAAATTGGAACAATCCAAGATGGCACATGTAAATTCTGCAAAGAAGCAGAAGAGTCACTAACACACTTAATAACAAACTGCGGAGCAACATTAGCACGCAAGAGGAAGTGTTTTGGGATGTACAATGTGACCATAGACGAGCTTCAACCAATAAAACCGGACCTATTAATCAAGTTTCTTGGTGAATAGAACTCTCCTATGTGCTTTACGCAGAGAACGGGGAATACAATAGCTCTTAAAGGGAGCAGTATACGAAATATTACATCATCATCATCATATTTAGATGCGAAGCAATAGCCAAACCTACGGAATCAAATTGTACCAGCAACAGTCGATGACCTGATACTTCTAAGAAGGATCGAGTCGATTGCACTGAACTGAGGAACTACGAAGGTACAAGAAGCAAGAAGGCTATAGTCCTAGTCTCCTCATCACCACCATCTGTGATCACTTCAAATTTTTGCTATTTTTGAACCAAGACAATAGACTGCTCCTTAAAACGGCCTTAACCTGGATTAGATTTCGTGTAACCCCAAGTGGTATTGTTTTTGCAACATCCTATATGTTGTCTTATACCACCTAAAGTGAGCGGCCAAGAAAAGTGTGATCGTCCAACTTCTTACCTCGTCTAATTTACAGGTATTCGGTTCAAATTTAGATTGAAAGACCTTTCGGGATATAAAGCGGCGTGGAATTCACGGCTATCAATTTCAAGTGTCAGAAGAGGGAGAAGAGTACCCTCCCATACTAACTGTACTTATGACTTAATCTCCCCCAATTTATGGTAGTGGAAGCCACGATTTCACGTTGCGGTTCCAAAGGGCTCAGGGAAGTTGAAGATCGAATCCGAGATAGGGTGAACGCTTTTCGGTAGACGGGAACAAAATTTTATCTCTAAAATATCACCAGATTGCTTTATTCCGAATTATTTTTTCGTTTGCGGATTTCTATAGGATTTCATATAAATAGAGTTGAAATGAAAATTTGTCCAATTTCTGTGCGGACGATAGAAAACTATTGAATTACCGACATTATGAGAGGGTACAATTATTTTCAACTGGGCTTTGGTTTCTTCTTTCCGAGGGTTCGCAACAGCAGAGGTCATAAAAACCATGAGGGTGACGATGTTTTTGAAAAAAGCATATTTGCATGTAAACGTAACATGCTGGATTCAAACCCGGGACCTTTACCTTACAGTGATGAGCCATCCCTAACCATCCCCAATTTTTTTTTTTTAAGGCCACCTGAGCTTTATGACGCACGAAAGAAACTGTACTACCGTACGCTTATTTGTATTTGCTTGGCTATTTGTTGTTTATCAACGAAACATTTTTTAAGATTTTTTGCGATATCAGCATTGGCAGCATGTATTTCAACTTGAAGGACTTAAGAGGAGAATTTTCCTAATTAATTTTATTTCTTAGATTTTGGGTTTGTACATAATATAAATGGTTCATTGTTGAGAGAAGTAGAATGTTGCCATGGATATTTCCGGGATTGATTGTTTTTGATGTCGGGCTGAGCTCTGCCTAGCTTCTTCTTGTATAAATATTTCTAATAGTTTCATAGTGTTTCTAAGGCAGTTGTGAACTAGCTTTAATTGCCACAGTGAGTTGAATTTTTGAGTAGCTTGTTTTTGATAACGCATGCACCGATAGTTGTACAAATAGAAGAAACACTGTGCCAGGGAGAGGAGAGTCAGCAGGATACGTTTTATGATTGTATGTATCTATGTATGTTGAAGATTCTTGCAACTAGGAGAGGAAAAGCTGCAAGAGGGATCCTACACTAATGATCCCCTGGACACACTTGAACCAACAACCTGAACCTGGCCACAGACTATAAAAGTACAGTAGATCAGGTCTAGGTAGTCGTCTTTTTCCCCTATCTGTCCGTACTTTATGAGAACTAACTGGCAGTCGTTTACAATTATTTGCCAATGGGTTTCGTGAACTGACTAGGAGGCATAAATTAGTCAGAAAAAGAAAATAATGTTGTTTTACTTATAGACTTTTTCTGAGACATTACGCCGGCATGTTCATGGCGACATGTACACTGGCTACCCCCCATTTCGAAAACCAACAATTTCGATTTCAACAATCCAAAACAATTAAACTCAGAATCAGACAAACAACTTTTGACATGGATATGTCTTACGGCTGGGGGTCAGTCCGAAAGTTTAACACCGAAAATGTTACCACGACCGTGCATGTGTGCACTGTTTACCAAGGTTACGCGAGAAAGAATTGGTGGGCAGGTTTTTTTAATGTCGCGACGCGATTGATGCTTATGACGCGACGCGATTAATTCTTATGACGCAACGCGATTGATTCTTATGATTCGACGCGATTGATTCTTATGACGCGATGCGATTTCATCCTCTGCTTCTATTGTCTCAGGACTCTAGGCAATCCAGAGCGAACCCTTTGGCATAAAGCCGAAATTTATATATTTAACACTTTTGAACCAAAAATAATATTTAAAAATAACTTTTTGTACAAATAATAGTACCTTTTATCTTCGATCCGCGTAAAAAATGGTTGCAACCCAATCAGACTAAACCGTCGGCCGAAAGTTTATAGTCTGTAGTGTGCGCTGGCCGAAAATACACGCCCGAAATTGCGTTAGAAAACTATTTTAAAAAATGACAAATTGAATTAAGCCGGGTTTACGGAGTAAATGATGGCGCCGGATAACATGAACTATGTTAGAATTATTTTTAAAAAAACTGAACGTATGAAAAACAATTCTTTTTGGCTATTTTTTAAAATCATAGCTAACCCTCGTTAAAGACCCTTTTAGAAGAGAGTATACTTCAATACCGTTTGAAAAACGTCAGTTCGTAAATAAGAATGTTTCATTTTTGCCAACGTGGTTTCCTACGATAATTACTTTTAAATCGGCGTGTGGTGCAGACAGTTGTATTACTGCACCAACAATAAAAGCAATCCTTTGCCTGATGGAAACACGATTTAATTATAATTATTAAATTTTAATATCAATAAAAAAAAGAAGTTAACAGCTTTTTCTTTCATAAAGGCATGTTATAAAAATATACTGTCGTGAAGGTAATCTACTTGGAAGTAAAAGAAAAATCTAAATATATAAGATATTGAGAGAAGTTCGTACAGTTTATCACTATCGTCAATTTGCTTATCATTAGGCAAATTGCGAACATGGCAGGTTTTAGTTTGCAATTGAAGCCGATTTCATGTTATACGAACAAACTTATTGCCTCAATCTGCAAAACAATGAACCAAATAATCCTTTAATTAATTTAAGTTACGTTTATGATATACTTGTAACGATAAAATGATGGAAGTTGTCAGGGTTTTATAGCATAAAGGCACTAATGCAAAGTT
>CM077112.1:17591509-17607598 GCA_039619505.1 Cimex hemipterus
CAGGACGTGATATCTTTCAAAATCGATAAAAAGCGAAATTACTCTGAAATGGTTGAGAATCGGACCATGGACAATATGAACTTTTTTGTTCATTTTAGGGTGAAGAATCTACTGGAGAAGTTTGTAGCACGAGTAGCAATTCACCCTGTATATAATTTGGCTTCGAAATCGAAATAGTGCAAGTGTTTTCTTATTTACACGACTGCAAGGATTGTATTATTATTCTCCAAAATGAAACATATTTAAGATTCACTATATTTTTATTTGTCTATATCTTGTTAACACTATAACTACTAAATTCACTAGTTTTCGTGGTCCCCTAGATCAATTGATATCTTTCAATTAATTAAGGTTTTTAGTTGAGATGAAAATGTCCGTGTCACGAGCGGGATTCGATCCAACACATTAGCTCAAGAGGTCAAACGGTAGAGCAGCGGCGTAGTAGCCGAAGATCGTGGGTTCGTATTCCCCTCGTGACACTGTTCTTGTTCCCCTTGTTCTTACAATACTATTGTTAAATCTATTACATCGAAAGATGGATTGAGATGGGAAGTTAAGTGTCCTAAAGGATCGACGAAGGTTCGAATCCCGCTCCTGACACTGACGACTTTTTTATCTCAACTAAAAACCTTAATTAATTGAAAATATAATCTAATTTAATCTAAGAATCAAATAGATTACAGGATATTAGTAAAATAGAAAAAAGGAGGGAAAATTCGAAAGATTATTTTGTTCTTACAATATTATTGTTAAATCTATTAGATCGAAAGATGGGTTGAGATGGGAAGTAAAGTCTCCTAAAGGATCGACGAAGGTTCGAATCCCGCTCGCGACACTGACTTTTTTATCTCAACTAAAAACCTTAAATATTGTAATAAAATAAAAATGGCAAAAGGAGGGAAAACTCGTAAGGTTGTGTTGAGATGGGGAGTTGATGTCCGAGTGGATCGAGTACACGATAGCACAAGTGGTAGAGCAGCGGCGTATCTAGGCAAAGGACGTGGGTTCGAATCCCTCTCGTGGCATTGACTTTTTTTATAATGTTGATATGCATCTTAAGAACGGGTTTAACGGGTTTAATGCGACGGCAGTGCGTCGAAAATAGTTTACGGAGGGTGGACAGCATTTTGAGCCGAAATTTACAAACCGTTTAATTCAGTCAAAATTTCCTTAAGTTTTTCATTTTTATTTGTTACGTAACAACATTATAGTCAAGCAGCGCTGCCGTTCTGGACCAACAAGATCAAAAAAAAAAAAAAGATGAAAGTAAGCCTACACCGAACGCTGTACCGCAACTCAAAACATAAAACGGATTTATCGACTGTGATTAAAGAAAAATACTCATTCAGAAGAAGGAAATCTTTTTTTTTTTGTTCGTTAATGAGCTAAGAAAGTTAAATTTTAATATATAATTATTTTCGGATGGCAGAAGAATTAATGTTTATTTTTTAATTATATTTTTTATTGTTACGGAATTTTTTAAAAGTTTTAATGGTAAAAACAAACAACTTAACTGGTTGTTTAGTTTTATTAGCTTTTACTGAAAATTAATCATAAATATAATTGTTAGCATCATGTCAATTTTATTCTATATAATTACTTTAAACTTTTTATTTAGAAATTCAAGAACTTTAACAACCAAATTACATATTATTATTATTAGCCTTTCCACCTTATCAATCTTTCAGCCAAGGTTTTTCTTTCCTTCATTCATTTCTTCATCCTTGGAAAAAGTAATTAAAAAAGCTATTAAACCACCAAAACGGATATTTAACGGAGTACGCTTGCGGAAATTTGCTGGTATCTACGCTTGGAAATATTAGTTTAAAATCATCGTCCTTCAATTTTGAAGGATTTTTTTTTAAATCTCGCTAATAAAACGCTTATTTCAATAACGTTTACAAGTTTAGTATTGGTCACATATTATGGGAAATTTAACGTAGTTTTCAGTGATATCATCGGATTTGTCGTAAACAGGTTAGTTTCAGAGTTAGCAGTGTTCATTTGAAGCAAGACGTGAAATCTCGAAAAATTAGAAGAAGTGGAATTACTCCGAAACTTCTGCGAATCGGGCCATAGTTAGGACTTTTCAGTTTCATTTGGATTGTAGAATCTACTGGCAAAGTTTGTAAAACACTCTGCATTCGATCTTCGCGTTTAAAGATTTCTCCATTAAGTGAAAATAATCCTAGACGATCAAATTATAAGAGAAAACACTAAGGGAAATTATTCAAATATCGTGAGATGCGGCCCGGTGTGAAATAGGTTTCAGAAAAACATTTTCCAATCTCTTAACTGGCACTCTGAACACGACATGCAAGAACGGCAAAAGTACACAGAAGACAAACACTTTGAGCACTGAAGATGATCTCAATAAAGATCGAAACGTTGGGACGATAAAGAAAATGTTTTTCTATTATCTATTAACGGACACTAATCTTTACACATTACTAAGGGAAATATGTATTTTTTTCTAAATTGGACATGTTCGATGGTTTCAGAATGGGAAAATTGACATCCTAACTAATTTCAATTATCCGTTTTCTTCGTAATCGTATGGAACACGGAAAACCGGCAAGAGTCGCGTTATCAGGTTTAGGAGGTAGTAAACAAGATTCTCAAAACCGATAGCATAATGTCAAGAAGTTAATTAACCCTTCTTAAGTCTCTTGCCTACAATTGAGCTTTGACGGCCCGCCGTACAATCGCCATAAACCTTAATTGTTCCCATCCCTCGTTTCGTGTCGAAAAATCACAGGTCTTCCTACAGTTAAAAAGGAATGGGAAAAAAGGGTTGAAACATTTAATTTGTTCCCTAAGTCCGAGATTGATTTCGAATTAGTCGCCCTGTCTCAACAGGAAAAAAAGGTATTAAAAGGAAAAGAATTCAACTTCACCGGGTTGAGATTAATCGCGTTTTTCTTTCCGGGCTTTTATAAAAAAAAATCTTTCTACCATAAAAGTAATTACTAGTACGCTATTAAAAATAACTTGCGTCTGTCAATAATTAATTATTATAGGAAAAATTATATTTTATTATAAAATTAATAAAGCCCCTTGTCTAATCGATAAGTATAATCTAATCATCTCATCGGTTTTCCTTGGTAACTTTCAACGGTGCATATCGATAACCATGAATAAAATATAGAGATGTTTTGTAGATTTATTGAGCAACTTATGCATGTTTCCTTGGTTGTTTTCAAGGATGTGGTCAAGGGGGCGTCGGTGGCCGCCAAGTTGAGTCTTTGACACGGCGCTCATCCCTGTAAGGTAAAAGTCCCGGGTTCGAATCCAGCGGCCCTGCATTCGAACCCGACATACTTGGAAATGGGCTTTTTTTCAGAAACACTGGCACCCTGAGGATTTATATGACGTCTGCTGTTGCGAACCCTCGTTCAAAAAAAGCTTAAAAATAATCCATAAATGTACATCTTTGCTGTGACAATACAATATGGATATTAATAAATTAAAAGGTTAGTATAGTATAAGGTTAATTTATACCGTTTTATTATACGTGTAAATTCTCGAAATATTTAAATAAATGAAAATAATTAATGCATTTACTTTGTTAATAAACAAACCCACATGTAAATGTTTACCGACAGACATAAAAGAACAAACTTAATAAAGAAAATAATCATTATAAAGATATTTTAGTTAGAGATAATTTGGAGATAGTGAGGCGCGGCCTGGTTTGACGCAGGTTTCAGAAAAACATTTTCTTTATCGTGCCAACGTTTCGATCTTTATTGAGATCATCTTCAGGGCATGGGATTTATAAACATTGTTTCAAATTTACAAATACATGTATGATGTGGAAAAAGTGAATTTATACAATGGTAGAAAATTTTAGATGCAAAGCAAAGAATTAATACTGTACTAGAAAAATATTTTTTAGGTTTTTGAGGATTTTAGAGTTAATATGACCGTGGCTTTACTATACATTGTAGCGAATCACCCAGTATTTCATGATTTTTAATTTTGTGAATAATATGAGTTTCAATTTTCATTTTACTACTTTTTTTCTATCTAGAGAGAGACAATGAATAAGGAAAGAAACGCTTTACATCTGTAATTTTTTGCATTAAAATTATTACAACAGCACTAACTAAAGGCAAAGGATAAATTGCTCGAGATTAGAAAGTCGCTCATTTCGTAATGGGGGAACGTTAAAATGAATGGCAGTGGTTGTTAACAGCAGCCATCGTTTCCTAGAATAATTCATAAATAAATTTGTCCTCGGCATAAATTCTTTAGACGCTGGTTCCTGTTACTCTTGCAATGTGGAGAATTGTTGACTTCCTCAACGTTTATTATTTGCCTAAAAAACAATAGGATAATAAAATCTGATGTAAACTGGGAAAGCTGATAAATTAGGGTTTAAAACAATGCAAGACAAATAGCTACGCGATATGATAATAAAAACCGGAAACTTGTATTTTATTGTTATTTATTTTATTATTTTTATCGTCCAATTAATTACAATTTAATGTTAACCAAATCAAATGAGATCAAAATTCCCCTAATTTTAGTTAAAAATGGTTAAGAATTGCGTAATAACACCTCTCGGAGGCCATCCCATCGAATCCTGACCACATGAGATTTGCAATTATTGGGTTGTCCGGAAAATAATGCAGGATTTTAAGTTTTCATTAAAAAAAATCTATATAAAATATTCTGTTTACGTTTACAGGATTACTCATTTGTATGAATGTCAACACTTATTAATCCTCTTCCAAATGATATTGTTTGTTTACCTCTGTAGCATTCCGCTACTTGGAAATAATTCAGTCATCCTTATAATGTCAAAGCGAGAATTTCGTACGATTTTCTTTTACGAGTTTAAACTCGGCCGAAGCGGAGCCCAAACGGCTAGAAACATTAACCAAGTCTGGGGCGAGGGTTGTGTTAATGAGTGCACTGTGCAAAGGTGGTTTAAAAAATTTCGGGAGGGAGATTTCAGCCTTGAAGATGAAGAAGGTCGTGGAAGGCCTTCCTCTCTTAATGATGATGTTCTGCGATCAGTGGTGGAAGAAAACCCCAAAACAACTGTTCGAGAACTTGCAGAGCAACTCAAAGTCGACAAAGGAGAAGCTCCAATACATTTTCCAAAGCCCCCAACTCATCAAAAAAAGGTAATGGTTACGGTATGGTGGGCTTCATTTGGTTTAATACACTACAGCTTCTTAAATCCTGGCGAAACCATCAATGCTGAATCATACTGTAACCAAATTAATACCATGCATCAGAAATTGGCAGTAATGAAGCCCTCTTTGGTCAATCGGAAAGGGCCCATTTTGTTGCATGACAACGCTCGACCACATGTGTCACGTGTAACGTCACAAAAATTATTGGAGCTTGGCTATGAAACTTTGCCTCACCCACCCTACTCTCCGGACCTCTCGCCTACTGACTACCATTTTTTTAGACACCTGGACCACTACTTACAACACATAATATTCAAAAATCAAACGGAACTGGAAAATGCATTTATTGACTTTATCAATTCTAAAAATTCTGAATTCTACTCAGACGGAATTAATAAGTTACCAACACGTTGGGAGAAATGTATTGAGAGTATGGGAAATTATTTTGATTAAAGAACATTGCTTTAAAGTAACTAGTTTCTTTTTTTTTGTTTAATACCAAAATCCTGCATTATTTTCCGCGTACAATGACTAGCAAGCGTACGTATCACAATGAGAATTACCCTTACAAAAACATTAGAAAGTTTGCTAAACCTACTCCATTTGAAATATTCATACAAGGAGATGCTAAGAAAAGCTGACATATCCTCCAGAAACAATTAAATTGGGGAGGAACTAAACAATTCGTGCATATAACCATGGGGAATGATTATATGATCCCGGAAACTATCTTCACAACTTCCTAAGACATCTCAACGGACTATGAAGGAGAGGAAGAACAGAGGAAAGATCAGATACAATGATATGGCGTACAGATGACTTCAAAACAAACCAAAGAACCGAATGTACAACCCCAAAACAAGAGCAATCAAAATCATTCGGGAAGTAAACTTCGGTCTGGAAGTAGAAAAGCATGCCGCTTTTGTCCTGGAAAATCTGGATGGAAAAAAAGATATCATAACCAAGCAGCCAAACATTAGCATTTCAAAGAATCACGTCAAAATTAGTCAGTGAATCCATCCCAAATCTCCAAAAACTGGGTAAACATAACAACCTGATGGTATCTTGGTTTCCTGGATATTTAACATAATACACAAGACCGTACATGGGTCCCGAATCTATTCTTTGGATATGAAAACCAAATATAGAATCCTCCATCGCAGAATGGATCCAAACAAAACAAAAAGTGAAGTGGATAAACTCTAGCGGTGCTCGACATAGAGTAACAACCCTCACCAAGACTGGAGAAAGCATCGCAACAATTGGATCAAACTCAGAAGAGTGGCAAGACTATTAACCGGTAACTGGCATCTGAGAAAACATCTACACAACACGATCATCCATTGAATCTTCGAAAACCGAAACAACAGCTCAATGGAGATTTAACGTAACGTACGGAAAACTCTTGCAAAACAGAATCACATCCTTCAACAAAAGCGGTTTAAATCAGTTTTATTTATTTATTTTATTTTTTTTATTTTTTGAAGAGGGTTCGCAACAGCAGAGGTCATACAAACCCTCAGGGTGCAGGTGTTATTAAAAAAAAAGCCCATTTGTAAGGATGTCGAGTTCGAATGCAGGGCCGCTGAATTCGAACCCCTGACCTTTACTTTACAGTGATGTGCGCCGTGTCAAACTAAACCTTCCGGCCAACGACACCCCGTTAGTTTAAATCTGTTCAACGAACGTTAGGGATAGCCATCGAAAAACTCTGTACTCAGTAAAAAATGAGTACTCATTACCCAAACCACATAAATTATTTTTATGTGCGCTTTAGAAACATACCTAATTTTTCAAAATTTACCATTTTTGGCGCTTTAGTATGAACTTAATTAATAATAATCATGGTTTAATTTTAATTACATTGACATGTTTTTTTGTTTTGTTTTTTTACCTCGGGCTCTATTCTTAGTCATATAAATATAAGACATCTCGGTTTCTTACAATATAGCTTCCGTTGGACTATTTTAAAAATTATTTTTGCCTGAAAATTTTATTCTTAATTCCTGGGTTTTCTTTGTTCATCATAATTTTGGACAAAAGATAAAGATTGTAAAACATCGACGGTTAAAATACGTTGAAATGTACAAACATCGATGCTTATATCTAGTTGGAAGGGGCCAACGATGTTCTAACCAGTCTATTTTTCATGCCCCGTAAGCGTTCAATAGGATTTAACGGCGGTAGAACGTACCGGCCAATTCGTAGTGGTAATCCCTACATCCTGCAAGTAATGGGTGACAACTCGGGCTATACGCGGTCGAGTATTATCACGCATTAACACGAAATCGCCCCAGATAAACGGACCGAATGGGGCCTCAACTTCCAGAAAGACTTCCTCAATGTATCTTAGTACAGTCGAAAATCCATTCTGTATGATAATCAGTTCGGTACGGGCATCGTCATTGATCCCGTTCAATAACACAAGTGAATGTCTTTGAAAAAGCCGTGACCCATGGCGCAGGAATCAGTTCTCTGTATCTTGGATTAGTTGGTCTGGGAAGGATGAAATTGAGTAATTTTTTTTAAATTTTAATTCTAAAGATAATAAAATGAAACCATTAAAAAATTAAACAAAAGTTTATTAGCCAATTTTTAATATGTCACTGACAGTCACTAAACATCATACATTAACTTTCATACTATTAAGGTGTATTTTTTTAGACCTAACAGTCGGTCAAGACAGACCAGGAATAATCCAAAATGACTGTTTTGTAAAACAGGTGTGAATTATTTAAAGAACTGAAATTTCTAGCAAAGTATTGTAAGAGTGCAGATAATCCAAGATAGAATCATTATTTCTTTGTTGACTAACATTATATAAATTCACTGGCCTCATGATTTGGTAGTTTAATTGATTGTAGTTACTCCTCACTTCATAATAAAAGATTTCACAAATTAATATTCTTCAATTAATTAAGGTTTTTAGTTGAGATAAAAGTCAGTGTCTGACCGGGATTCGAACCCCCGACCTTCGGCTAGATACGCCGTTACTCTCCCACTTGAGCAATCGTGTGTTCGAATCCCGCTAGTGACACGAACTTTTTGATCACAACTAAAAACCTTAATTCAGTGAAAAATAGACAATATACAATAAGCATACATAACATTTCTCTTTCTATCGATAGATAAAACGGCATATTTTTTCTACGTAAATGTGATAGCCACAAAGAAAATTAATATTAATTAATTATTAACTTCTAGAAAAGATTTGAACTGTACTCCTGAAGAATGGTAAACAATGTCAATGATGATTACATCAATTAATGACTTATTAGGTTAAGTAAAAAAATGAGATGATCAAAAAATAATAATAAAAAAGATCTTTACAGACATTAAAATTACTGAGATTTCATAAAAAGCGATTAACGTTCTTGGGAAGAAAACCTACTACATCCAGCCCGTAAAACAAAAACCGAAGGGAAATAAAATAAATAAAATGAATACTTACAGTCTATAAATTATGCTTGACAAAATGCCCAATAAATAATATGCAGTTGTTACCTGAAACAAAAGAAAGAATTATGATTAATCAATTAATCAAATTAGAACTAACAAAATATAAACTTAGCAGTGCATGGAATTTATACGTAAATTGAAATTGGACTGTTTGTTTTCCCTTAAAATCGTAAGTCGGTAGTGCGTAATATTAGTTGTTTATACGTTATGATCATTGGGAGAACGTGAGATGCGGTCTGGTGTGACGTAGTTTTTAGAAAAACATCTTTATCATCCCAACGTTTTGAACTTTATTGAGATCATCTTCAGAGCCTGGGATTTAAAAATTGTTTGAATTTTACAAAAATATGTGGGATGAGGAAAAAATAATGAATTATACAATGGTAGAAAATTTTAGATTAAAAATATATATAATAAAGTAAAAAATAATAAAATAATAATACTATTATATATAATATTATTTTTTTAAATCTCAAATTTTCTAGCGTTGTATAGATTCATAAATTTTTCCCACTCACCCGCCATGTATTTCTCAAATTCAAACAATATTTAAATCCCAGGCCCTGAAGATGATCTCAATAAAGATCGAAACGTTGGCACGATAAAAAAAAGTTTTTCTAAAATTTACGCCACACCAGACCCCACCTCACCATCACCGAATAATCATTGGCTAACCGTAGCTAAACACCACACAAGTTGTCCACAAAAATAAATTCCCTGTTGTTCTAATTTTTAATTGATTTGAAAAAATGTGAGCATACTACGACCATTGACCAACTTTGTCGTTACAAGTTGCACTTCCTGCCTGTTCTTTCGAGAAATATCAGAAGAGTAGTTAATTTCTCTTGATTAATTAACTTGTAAATTATTTGTTTTGATCTATTTTATCATCTTTACTCTTACGATTTAAATAAATAATAATGGACATACTCTCTCGGAAAAAATTAAAAAGAACGAATTTGGAACTATATTCGATGAAGGTTCAACATAGCTCAGCGAATTATAACATTTAGTAACAAACCAGAACACGACCCTGCTCCTTAGGGTTAGGGTAGATAAAAGAGGTGGCCACTTCAACCGGAATATATCTACTGTGCTCCTCTTTTTTTTACAACTCGCTGGACAGCCACCTTAGCTTTGTGGTTCCTTACTGTAGGATCTTGCTTACGATTTTTCTTGTGTTAGTTGCGACCCTACATAGACCTTCACAGAAACATAAAATATGTTCTGCGATCTTCTCCACCTGGCAGTATCTCAGTATTTCTTCTGTCCGTACTCCTATGCGGAGCATGTGCTTTCTTATGTGACAATGACCTGTGAGGAGTCCAACCAACATTCTCGTTCGATTGCGGTTGCTTTCCAGTAACCCTTTTTTTAAGTTTTGGTCCTTCTCTTCGGCTGCCTCAAACCTTGGTATTGTTCCACCCGATTTTGGACTCATTAAGAATCCATTTTAAGATTTGTCCTCTTTTGTGGTAGGATGCTATGCCACAGGAGGGTTCAGAACCAAGAGAGGGCATGTTGGCCCCTTGGCCAATATATCAAACTTTTCGTCGCCCCTATATCCTGAGTGCCCAGTACCCACGCCATGGTCAGGTGATTAGCGTCAGTGTCTTCCGTCAAGACCTCCATGCAATCCAAACTCTCTGTGCCTTCACCTAATATGAGACTTAGTGCTGTCTGACTGTCAGAGAAGATGGCAATCTTCCGCGCATTTTTCAATGGCTATGATTTTAGACTGGGAAACAGTAGCATATTTACTTAGGTTTACCTTTAGTTCGGTTTTTGGGTTCAACCCGAAGACTCCAGCTTAGGAAGATATTCCCGTGCCTTTGTCGGTTTTGGAACCGTCAATATACCAGGAGTTTGCTTTTAGCGGTCTTCCTTCCGTCCATTCTTTCCCGTTCTTAACCTGAGAACCTTGTACTTTTAGTAGAGTTAGACTTTGGAGAAGGAGCATACGTAAAATGGACAACACCCTGTTCCTTACATCAACCATTATTTAAACTTGCGCCAAGTGCTGCACTTGAGTAAATCTTGATTTCAGTTTGTATATGTACCTACATCTTTAATATAAAAACAAGAAATAAAAATATTAAGTATCAGTCACTCCAGCGATTTCTCTCAGTACCAATAGGAGGTCGCAAGACCAGTGAGGAATTGGACACATTGGAGGTCATTTTGTTTAATCATAAATTTCGATATATGTCCAAATAGGTTTCCCAAAAATTGTGACATATTTACATTTTTGTATGTTTATTGTCATCTTCCATCACTTGAACAACTGCTTGATGTGAATGGATTTCCTGGTTTCTTGTTGAGACGATGCCTTGTTTTACAGCAAAGGATGGCAGTTCCATCAGTATAGGAGGTAAAAATAGTTTCAGATATGAGGTCTCTGCTGGATGCTAGTAAAAGGCAGGTCTTGAAAATACTTCCTTGTGGTACGTATCAATATGTGCGATAGCCAGCTGATATAAATAGTGCGCCGATGAGCTTAAAATATTTATCGTTTACCGATTTAACTTTCAAAACCGTTGGTTTGAAAAATAATAAATAATAAATTTTAATTTTACGCAGTAAGTTTTAAAGCGAATAAAGCCATGTAAAACTACTAATAAATTTTCGATTTGTCTGAGTAATGAATTAACAATATATATACAAAATAGTTCATCGTAGGCCAAAGTAACGTGGTTTGAGCGATTTTTGTGCAATGTACGCCTAGTTTGACCAATGTCCATTCCCGTGTCGCTGTACTTCTTCTTTGCCTTTTCTCCTTCACTCTCTCCCAAGAGTGCACTGCCCCGTCATCCTTCCCCGATAAGATTTCAGCCGGCCTGCAAGATTGAAACACTCCATTACATATTAACGAGGAAGTTCAATCTCCTTCGGAATGACTAAGTACCGGATTATAACCGAACCCCTTACTCACAACAATAAAGATTGCTATACATACTAATACAAAGGCTATAATACTGTCTTCTAGTTGCGAAATTATTACGAATAGACAAGTCAGTCAAGACTTGAAACACACACAAATGGGTCATTATTTGCTATGATTTTTAATTATCAATCTCAATAATTTCTGTCCATCTGACCGCATTATGTTATTTCGAGTTTTAACTTCTTTCGATATCCAAATTCTTTCAGATATTCTAAGAGGTGGAACATTCATTTTAAAAAAATGATCGTTTTATAACAATTTATATTCGATTTCGCCGAAAAAATCATTCTGTAAACCTTGCTGCCCATTACATTGTAAATAAAAACAAGGTGAAAGTACTTCAGTAAAGAAAACATTATCTTTGGACTTATAAATACGAAGTGTGAGCATACATTACGAAACTGATGAATGTTAAAAGCAGACAACCGGTTCTTTAGGTTTGACCATAAACCGAAATGGCTTAAACTTTGAGCCATTTCGGAATCGTGGGACGTCAGCCGGAGAGAAAGCGACAGGCGTAATCGGCTCAGGTTTTGTAGTCCGTTAACATTTTAAGCTATTCGCACTAGGGATTGATGCCAGGCCCGTCGTTTTCGGCGTGATAGACATTGATGGAAACGACCTATAATAATAAACGCGTAAAATAAATGACTTGCATATTTGATGCGTTTCACCAGTCCAGTGACTAATTTAAAAAAAGTTAACCTTTTATCCCAACTGGAATCGATTACTCACGATCGCCATATATCCAGTGTTATTGGCAGTCCTGAGATAGTAGACTTCTATAGAAACCCATACTTCTTTCAAAAAGAGCATCTGACATACTGACTTGTCAACCAATTATGTTCGCCCTACTTTTTTTTACTTAATCAACTTTTCCAAAATAAACTTTCCTGTACTGAGCTTTAGATGAGCCATAATAGACTTTTTCATATTTATTTCCATTCTACTAACAATAGTAAAACTACTCCAATTGATAGAGTTATGCATTTTCCAACATTATAAATATTTTAACTAATATCCGTGGTTCGCTTGAACAAATAATATTTTTCAATTAATTAAGGTTTTTAATTGAGATAAAAAGTCAGTGTCACGAGCGGGATTCGAACCCATGACCTTCAGCTTCATACGCCGCTACACTACCACTCTCGGACACTAACTTCCCATCTCAACCCCCACCTTTTCACTTTTCCCTCCTTTGTGCCATTTTTCAAATGTCCTGAACGTCCTGTAATCTATTTGATTCTCGGAGACAAATAAAATGGCCACGGAGAGCTTTCGCTGAGTATACTTCATTTTCTTATTAAATTCACTAGTTATCGTGGTCCGTTTGGCCAATTAATATCCTTTAATTAATTGAGGTTTTTAGCTGAGATAAAAAGGTCGGTGTATGAGCGGGTTTCGAACCCAAAACCTTCGGCTGGATGTGCCGCTACTCAACCACTTGAGCTATCGTGAGTCGCGACCTGCATTAGAATAGGATCAGCGATAATCCTATTCTTACGCACGATAATGTCCGTCCATATGTCGCTCGCATACAAACGAACCTTCCACGGCATATCATCAGGGTCTTAGTCTGGCCAGCTCGTTCTCCAGATTTGTACCCCGTCGAACATTTATGGGATAACCTCAAAAGGCGAATAAGAGAACGTTTTATCATTTCCTGCTATATTCCACGATCTTGAAAAAAATTTACGTGAAGAATAGGCAACCTCCAGGAAAGAGACATTTCCAGACTGATAGAGAATTTGCCTAGGCGTCATCGAGAAAGACGGAAAGACGAGGAAATACTCGACATTTCAAAAGTTAATTAAAAATCTAAACTAAATTTTATCTGTCCGCCTTTTATCAATTTTTATAAAATTTTTCATTTTCCTAAGCAATTTACAATTTTTTTTAAATTTTTGGAGACAGACTCAATGATGAAACGTTATCAAACGTGAAACTTTGATTAATTTATAAAAAAAATATAAACAAATCAAGTTATATTGCAAGTGGGCGGAATGTTTTACCAGTCAGTGTATATCGTTTTGTTTTATACATTGTTAGAGTTCTATATTTAACTTTCTTTTTTTTTTTTTTTTTTTCAAATGAAATTCTAACAAATATATTTATTATTATTATACCAGAGAACAGGTTTCATAACGTATAGCAGTTATACCGAAATGCCTGGAAAGGCATTATTCGATTGTTTGGGACACAGCAGGGAGGCATGGACGAGATTCAGCTTGATCCGTGAGTCAACCGCGTATGGCCTATTCTACATTAGGTGAGAACGATCGGCCGTGAAGCGTGGGGGCGATCAAGATACGCAACCGCTTTTCTGCCGAACCGGTCCGTTAATAGCTTTTACAATGATCAAATTGGAATGAGTACTTCAAGGATAATTAAATACAATGACAAAGTTTCAGTAATTCTTTGTCTTGTCGAAGAGAAAAGTTGAAAACGTTCAAAAGCTTCTTCGTTTATCTAGTTTCATTCCATCGGGGGATAAAGATTATCGACTTAAATCTTAAAGTTTTTTATTTTGCGATGACAAATCGCACCAGTTAAAGTTGAAATAATAGAAGGTACATACATAGAAGTGAATGCGTCAAATGTCTATATATAATCGGTAATGACTAAGCAGCTATTAGTCGTTCAAAACAGAATAAATATTACCAACTTGATCCTAGGCGAACGTGTCATAAAGTGAGTTTAGTGACGAAAATGTTAAACATAAAAAGAGGGGATAGAGATAGCTGGAAAGTAAGAGAGAGGAATGACTAATGGTCCGCGTCTGACGGAACAACGATTATCTGAAATTGCAAACAATAATTATAGTTATTTAGATATGTTTTAAAATGATAAATGGATTGTCCGGTGGGAGATCTAAAGAAGGCCGAGGAAGAGGGAACGAGAGAACGAGAGAGAGAGCGAGAGAGAGAGAGAGAGAGAGAGAAAGAGAGAGAGAGAGAGAGAGAGAGAGAGAGAGAGAGATGTCATAGCTCAAGCTCACACTTCAAGCCAACAATATAACAAATTAAAAAAAAATAAAATTTTCTTGAGTCCTTGTTCCTGTGCCCTGCTTCACACTAATCCGGTTACCGGTTGTCTTCGAGGCAGCAGGAACGAGTGCTTAGCACTTACGAAACCTTTTATCCAATCCAGGTCTTATTAAAACAGTCTAATTACCGTCCACTCTTATTGCTAAATATTCTATCGAAGATGGCCGACAAAATAATCCCGACTAAACTTTTGCAATTTTCAAACGCAAACAATATTGCACCCCTGCCTTTCTATAAATTGCTAGACTCACTGACATGATCTTTGACAGATTCAATAATAATAAAAACGTTGGGGGTCCTGATTGCTGTGGAAAAGCTTTTGACTTTGGCACAAGGGCTACTCTAAAAATTACAACAAAACCTTTATGACAATTAGTTAAGGTTTTTAGTTGAGATGAAAAATAGTCAATGGCACGAACGGGATTCGAACCCACGATCTTCGGCTAGATACGCCGCTGTCTCCCACTAGCCGAAGATCGTGGGTTCGAATCCCGCTCATGTCATTGACTTTTCTTTTCATCTCAACTAAAAACCTTAACTAATTGCAATGTATTAATTGGTCAAGGGGACCACGAAATCAGTGAAATTTATGTCAATGTCGATCAGTCAAATTCAAGTATGAAAAAATTACACCCGGTATTCCAAAAGGTTCCCTCCTCGGCCCTACACTTTTTAACTTATTCATTGCGGACATTTGTAAAATTAAAAATAAAGTTGAACTTGCACTATTCGCTGATGATACAGCATTTATAGCATCCTCCTACAGAATTGACACTAGAGCTAAAGATTTTAGCGAAGCAGCAAGTAATTTTTTCAATTATTTCCACAAATGAAAAATCCATCCAAATAAAGTTAAAATCGAAGGTTCACTTTTTTACCATGAGACTTGATATTAATAATTTTATCAGAATCAATAGCAATCTTCTACCCTAGGCCAACAATGTCAAGTATCTGGGTGTATATCTCGGCCAAAGTCTTAACATCACATTACTATAAAATGTTCGAAAACCCCAAGGGTTATACAAAGCTTGTTTCCTATTTTTAATAAAACTTCGAAGTTAAGCTCATGTTTATATAATGTCTATTCTTACATATACTGCCCAAGTTTTATCGAACTCATGTGCTAACAGTTACAAATATATGCTGACCTTTCAATTAAATAAGGTTTTTAGTTGACATGGAAAAGTCAGTGTCACGAGCGGGATTCGAACCGACGCCCTTCGGCTTGATACACCGCTACTCTACTTGAGCTATCGCGACCTCCATCCACTCGGACACCGACTTCCCATCTCAACCTCACCTCTCGATTTTTCCCTCCTTTTTGCCAATTTTGAAATGTGTAATCTATTTGATTCCCAGTGAAATGGCCACGGAAACCTTCAGCGAAGATATAATTCTTTTTATTGGGTTGTCCGGAAAATAATGCAGGATTTTGGTATTAAACAAAAAAAAAAGAAACTAGTTACTTTAAAGCAATGTTCTTTAATCAAAA